>JAWWML010000062.1:18634074-18655769 GCA_035047165.1 Ormyrus rosae
CCCCCCCCCCCCCCCCCCCCCCCCCCCCCCCCCCCCCCCCCCCGACGCGCTGGGGAAGGGAATTTGCGACGGGAATTAAGTTGCGAATGCAGGAGTTTTCTGCTGTGTGTAGCCGGTTAATTGGAAAAAATATTTAAATGGTGATTAGCTTACAGTTTCGCGGAGCGGATAATTTAAGCGCGATTTTTTGGGGTTTACGTAAAATATAATTGTCGAGCGCGGTAATATATTCAGGCTGTAAATTTGCCAAGAATCGATATTTATGTGATGCGCAAATTATAAGAATTTACTGCTCCGCTTCCGTCAAATTAAATATATTGCGGGACGAATTTATTAAGTACTAATTAGTAGTTTGATATATTAATTAAGCAAAATTATTTTTATTAATAATCACAGTTTTAAGGGAAGGGATCGAGTAATCAAATTTTTTTATGTGTCCACTTAAAATTGCGCCCAATTTCGTTATAAAATAATATATATTTGATCCACATAACGTAGAAAGAAGGTCACTATTTAAATGAAATTATCAGTTAGCCTAAAACTGAATTCCCGCAGGTCGGTGTCCAATTTATCGCGGTCTCCTTCACGAAAGCAAACTTACCGCGAGTTTCCTTGAGTACGCCGGACATGATTGTTCTCTTATTTTAAGTAAACGACAAATTCAGAAAACTAAAGTATTAAAACTTAAATTAGTTTCTTGCACTTTTATAGGATTTGGATAATTCGATTATTGTCGTAGAAACGTATTTATATTCTCCTTTTTGCTTCGTGGTGATACTTGTTGTATATTTTGGTGTAAATAAAACATTGACTATAAATTAGTTAAAAAATTATTATAATATAGTTTACGAATAAAATCGTTTGCTCATTGCTTGATTTGCGAACGAAGCCGCCAGGAGCATCGGGGCTTTCGTTTATTAAAGTTTTTATTTAAAAATGCGAAGAAAACAGCTCGGTTTTCTTGTTACTAGGCGACTTTGGAGAGAAAATTCTGATTAGACAAGGACTTGGAAGACGTATGTCAGGTTGTGGAGTCGATCAAATAGGATGTTGTTCCAGGATATAAAGCGATAACTGTGACGTTTACACGATAAAGTCGGCAAATGTACCGCAAAAGGCGAGAGAGAATGTTTTCAAAATGGCTCGTTGGCTTTCGTGACAACCTACTTATAAATATTTCGAATATATTCTGCTTTGATGTTGTTCTGTAAATTATTCAAAATGATTAAAGTGAAGGTGACTTTAATGCCCGCAAATGACTGGATTTTATTGTTAATGTCTTTAATTTATCGGTACTAAAATTTTGTAAATAATTATTTTTTTTCTTATAAAAACAATTGCAGGGGGACAACACGAGATTCGAGTCACGAATTTTAATTTTTTCATGCATTATTTTTTCTAAATCTTGGTTTTCGTTTCGGTAATTGAAGGGAAACATCGATTTTTTTTTATATTTGATTATTTTCATATGATTAATAATTTTTTTATAATATTTTAAAGTACAAAATACCTTTATAAAGATAGATTAATCAACGACTATGATGGAGTCAGCAAAAAATATCACGATAAACTTGAAACGAATAACAAATTTATGTGATGCAATAATGATTTATATTCCGTAATAAATTCCCAGCAATACAGATTTTGCATGCTGGTACCAACAAATTGATTTCTGACCAAAAACGACCAAGCCACGCTTCCCCAACCGTCGAAACCCCGCCATGCCGCCGCTCCTCGGCGCGTCGAGTCCCCAAACCCGTGAACTTGCTTCCTTCTTCGCTTACGTACCTCCAGAATTTTTCCTTCGACGACGCAGCAAACCGATCTACCCGAGCAATCCTTGCCCTCCGCTCGGCGTCTTCGCCGGACTGTCGTACATCCCGCAGCATCGGCGACGGCGCGGCAACGGCACGACGGCGGCGGCGCACTACCGGCGACGGATTTACGAGTTTAATTAAGTTCTGCGGTCGCGTTTGTCATCTTAGCAGAGCCATCGACGACTCGTTTACGAGAGGGAGAGAGAGAGAGAGAGAGGGTATGTGCAGCGCCGAACGCTCGCCGTCTCTTAGCTCCGGCGCTCTGCACTCTGCAATTACGCGACTCCGAGGCATTACGTGCCCTCTTCTTATACCGTTTTTCTTATTCCCGCGGGGGCCTTAATGCACGCGACACAATCACGGCTCCCGGTCTTTCTTCTGCTGGCGATCACCTCCCTCCCCTCCGCAGGCTCCTTATTTAAATGGGAATTAAGACGATGGAGGTCTGTTATCGGCTCCGGATTGGCTCGGGAAATAACCGCTTTTAGCTTCGAATCGAGTTGGAAGCGTCGCTTCGTATCGTTGCAATTTAATTGAAGAGCTAGGAAGCTCGTCGATAATTGCGGCCCGATTTACACCTTCTTACTCTCGGCTGCAAATTGCCCGCCTCGCTCTCGAGCTTCGAGCCCAGTTCCGCGGAGAATTTTCGTTTTATTGAGTGACAGAAAGCCCCGGCTGCCTATATACTTATTTCAGAAAATTTGTTCGGAATTTTAATGGACTTTCCTGGAAATAATAGGCGTCTTCATTTTCTTAGGAATTCAATAAAATCCTCCGCGTCCGCGGTCCGCTCCAACTTTGACAGTTCGTTTCTCAAGCGGCTCGAGAACGCAAATCTCTTTTCGAGAATATTATAATCGTCGGGAAGGTCCGCGCGGCGAGAGAGAGAGAGAGAGAGAGAGAGAGAGAGTCCGCGATCAGTTTCAGAGCTCCGCGAGAGAGACCCTTCGTAAGGGCTGCTTTTCTTAAAGAGGGGACGACCTGCCAGCCGAGGCAATTAGGGAAGTGTCGCGCGCACTCGGAACGCCCGTTAAACCCCTATCATAAGTGTCGCTCCGCGTCATTATCGCTGTATGGCGAGTTTTCGCGCGACCGGCTTCCTTCTGTTAGCAGCCCTCTTTGCGCTTCGACTCTCGGCAGGCTTTCCGAAGGAACACGGCTTGCTTGTGAGCCTGGTGCAGGAGGTGCAGTGTGCGTATACGATGGTGCTGGGTTTTGAAAATTTATTTGTTAAAAATGTCCTTGGAAAGTTAAGGGGAACAAAGAAATAATTCATTAAACTTTATCTCAATCTTTGAAATAATTCAAAGGAACGGGGCAAAGTAAAACAATGTGCATAAAGTTATTAAATTTATTACTCTTTGTGCTAGTCGTCCGCGCGAAACTTTGTTCCAATGACGTTCTTAATAAAATTTCAGGAGATCGCGCAAAAAGTATTTTACGCCGGACGTAATCGAGGAACAGCATCCGATTCCTTTCGATGTAATTCGATTCTAGCGATGCGTTAAATCGGTAGCAGCGTAATGGCCGCGAAAATTATTCTTCTCCGAGAAGCTTCATAATCGAACAAAAACATCCGTAATTTCCATATCAATTTAAAGCGCATTATAAGAACATCTAACATGTCCCGAAGGAAGTGCAAATTTTTTAATAAAATTTTTTAATACTCGATTATCCCTCCGCGGATTATTCAATTACGCGGAACCGCAATCGAAATTTTCCGCTTTATCCTTTTTCGATCGAACGAAAAGTCTTTCCTGCCAATCGCACCTTTTTCCGGCCGCGAAAAACGCCGCAAAAGCATCTCCAAAAGTTATCAGCCCAGGCGGTCATCAGCAAACAATGCACTTAACGTCTTTATAAATACGCAGCCTGAGAATCTCATTATCCCCATCGTCGCTCCTCTCGTTCCTGCCAGCTTTTGATTCAGCAGGCTCTCTCTCATCTCGGCGGGCAAAGCAGACCGGTAGAAAGAGAAAGAGAGAGGAAAGGTCACCTCGGCGGCGGCGGCGTAATGACGCTCGGGCGCCTACAATAGCCTCCCCTCGGCGGCGCATCGCGCGCGCGCGCGCGCTCGCGCGTTACAGTAGACAAGCTTTCGACAATTTAGGGCCGCCCGTAAAAATGACAAACTAGCATTCCTCGCTGGCTGCGCAGCGGCGGCAGCCCCACGTGGGAAGCCCTTTTACCGCGAGCCACCACCTTCGCCGGGCTCATCTCTCTCCCTCTCTCTCTCGCCGCTCTGAGCCCAGGTAAGCAGTCCTCCGTAAATAGGTAAAGAGCCATCACGAGAGCTTCGGGGAGAGAGAGAGAGAGAGAGAGAGGCGGGTAATGAGAGGGAGAACGAGAGCGCCGGCACGGAGAAAGTGCGGTATTAGTTGGACGAAATTTTGTCCTGGCTTTTTTTCGTGAAAACGATGATGCCGTTTTGTTATTGGATTATCTTGCGTAAACAAACGTGAAAGGTTTGTGAAAATTAAAGTAAAATAGGTTTAAAAGGCCGGCGTTTTATATAGCGATGATTTAATAGTACTATATAGCGTGCAGATCGAGAATCCCGCGTTCTCCGTTAATTCCTCTAAGACTGAAAACCCGCCTATTTCTTCTATCCTCTCTTCCTTGCTCCTCTCGGCTCTTCTCTTTCGCGGCACCTCTTCGCTCCAACTACTGTTTATACCTGGCCTGACCCCGAGATTGCGCGGGCCGCGCGCTTTGCACTCGGAACGAGAGAGAGAGAGAGAGAGAGAGAGAGGAAAAGAGAGCTAAGATAAAAAGGGACGAAAGCGAGGAACAAAGAAGTAAAACGAGAGAGAGGGAGGGAGGCCCCTTTAGTAATGAGAAAGCAGCTCGCAGCGCGACAGCGTTTACTCGCATGAAAATCCACCGCGTAAAGGAGCCGATCTCCGAAAAGGTCGGCGCGGAGGAGAAAAGGAGAGAGAGAGATAGACGACGAAGGGGAAGGAGCGGAATGGAAATGTGTATTATATGCATAAGATAAGCCGGGAGGAAGAAAAAGGCGAAACGAGAGTCGCGCCGGCGCGCGGAGAGGCGCGCAGAAAGTGCAATCAGTGTAATTGTTTGACACCCCATAATCAGCGTCCTTACCCCTACCCTTTCTACAATTCTCGTTTCGTGCCCTCTCTTTTCGCTGCCACTGCTCGGGCCTCATTACCCCGATCACGACTCGCCGGAGAGATGGAAGGAGAGAGAGAGAGAGAGAGAGAGAGCCGACGGACACGGTTATATTATAAGAGACAGAGGAATAATGCTCACTTCCCTTTTTTTCTCGCCCGACACCGAGTCCGAGCCGGCTCTCTTTTTCTCCTTCTCTCTTTCTACGCCTCTCTCTCTCTCTCTCTCTCGGCGTGTTGTTCGAGAGGCCTCGAGGTCGTTCGACCCCTCCTGCAGAAGCAGCCGAGGAGCCGCGCAAAGAAGCTTCGAGCTGCGCCTGGCTTCTTGGCTTTGTGGAGGATTATTCTAGATCCGAGAGAAGGCTGCGCGCGCCGGCCGAGAGCAGAGATTGCTTAGCTTTGCTTGGCCGAGAAGCTCGGGAGCTCATGATTTTGCTGGAGTTTTAGCGAATTGGCGAGCGGAAATGCTGCCGGGGCGAAGGCGCGGTGGAGTAGCGTCGATCGGCGAATCGACAGTTTTTTCCGTCGAGGATTTTACGGAGAATCAACATTGATAATTTATTCATCGCTGTTTCCATTTTGAAAACGCCTATGGCTTTTCCAAATTCCCCTCTCAATTGTTAAGGCCTCGGCGTCGTTCTTTGTCGCGCTCTCCCTCGATCTCTATCCGCGTCGATAATTCGAGTAGAACGTGACGGCTCTCGGTCTGCTTCATTTACTTTACATAAGTAAAGCGCGCTCCCCGCGAGTGACGTAGTTCGCCGTTCGCAAAAAAACGACGAGCAAAAAGAAACCGGCCGGCTCGCAAGAAAGAAAGCAGATCGATCACATCCGTCGATCCGCGACGAAAGGGAGGTAAAAACCGGCGCGGAAAGTCCGGGGCCGGGCCGATATGCGAGGAGAGCGTGTAAGGAGATCATTTTTAGAGACGCAAGCCCGTTTTTAGGTGGTGGCCTTCGCCGGGATTGACGCGATCGTGTGTGCAGGCGTGTCGTCGAAGCTGCCGAATGCTGATCGTTCCTTTTTGCCGGGGACGGAAATTCGTTGATCGGTATTAGCGGCGCTTCTGGTAAACGGATTGACGAAGAAAAGGCCGGCGAATCGTTTCTGATGTTTTCTTCGTGTTTTCATGTAATACAAAGCAGGTATCGGGAGGAAAAATCGCTCATGCGGAACTATTATATAATAAAAATTCTCGATGCTTGTAGTAGTGAATATCAATAAGTCACAGAGAGAAAAATGCTCGAATGATTTCCTTCGGAATTGTGCATCTGGTTCATTAAAAAATATTGTGCGCATCTTTTTATCCTTCAGGTTTTTAAGTATAGCATGATATTGAGTTTTTCATTTTTCTTTAATTATATACTTTCAGATCGATAAACTATTTTCCACCCTTTCAATTAATCATTAATTCCTCCCCGCCCCCCCCCCCCCCTCGAATCGCGGAAGAAAAAGGAACCTCGCCAAAGAAATCAATCCACTTTTACATTGAAATTACAGCGCAGCATTCCGAAGGTGAGAAACAATTCCTCATCATAAATACATCGACGCACAAAAACTCTCCCTACAACCGTAATAAGAAAAATTTAGAATCGCCGATGCAAAGGAAGCTGCGAAGACTTGGCAAGAAAAAAAAGAACAAGATCAGAGGCGAAAGGAAAGAAAGGATCTCCAATAGCTCTTCTCTCTCTCTCTCTCTCTCTCTCCAGAATAAGAATCGATCGATCGGATCCCTGGTATTACGCAGACGTGCGCTTTACTACGTGCGAGATGCGATCGCCTCACACATATAATACAGGCCAGAGATTGCGATCGGTTCGATTGTTATTGCGCGGCCTTCCAGGAACCGAGGCGCTTGCGATCGATTTCGAACGCTTGCCGGCGGATATGTACAGTTATCCTCGGTGATAAAAATTTTCGGACGATTTTTTATATCCGCGGGTTGACCCCGAGGAGTCGGCGGATGAAAAAGTTACGGGTTCATTTTGGGGTAATGCCGACGGTCACCGACTCATCTGCATTGTATGTATGGACATTGTATGCAGGAGTTTTCGGAGGGATGATTATTTTTTATGGCTGATGATTCGAGGAAGTCGTGATGGTTTTCCGGGGAGGCCTGGATTCAATTTCGCAAAGGTGATGGACGAGATCGCTTAAACGGTTTATATGTTTTATTGCCTGTGGAGGTACTTGGCTTTTGGGTACTGAAAACTATATAATGACTTATTCAATTTCAGCTAACAATACTTTGCACGCTTTCGCTAAAAATTTAATTATTTATTATTGTAATATTTTTAACTAACATACCAGTTAGTTTTTGATTTCACATAATTAAAGGCACTCTTCTTTAAGGATAATTATTTTTTTCCAAGCACGCATTATCAAAGTACTCGTACGCAAGTGCAAAAAGCCTCCTTACATAAATCCGCGCAACGCAACGAAAAGGTCCAACGGTCAAGCGTCTTTTTCACTTTTATCCAAGTACAACTTACCGCCAAAAAGCCTCCCGATTAACCGGAGGCCTCGCTCATCGCGTTCTCCATCGACCGCGAGCCTTCGCCGGCGGGGGCAAAAAGCCCATAAAATTAACATAGAAAACCAGCGCAAAGCGCCTTGAACAAACAAAACGCCCGACGCGGCGTCGCGAAAAAGAGCCGAGGCTGCGATCGGCGCGCGCGCGCGCGCTCACCTTAAGTACAGAGCGCGGCTCGCCGACCCAAGAACCGATAATTAACAAATGAGAGCAAAAAAGGGGGGCCGCCTGCCGCAATGGCCGAGGAGGAGAAGACCGGGGAGAAAAAAGAAAAAAGGAGCGCTGCACCACCGCGCGGAGAAAAACGAGCTTTCGTCTCTAAGCCGGGCATCGTACCTACTTGGAAGGCCTGCTATCGCTTCCTTCCGTTATCGTTCCCCAGAAGAGAGAGGGAGAGCGAGAGGGCCTTTTTTCCGCGACAGCTTAGCGCGAGAGCGAAATTCAGAGCGGGGGGGGGGGCAAACGAGGTAATTACGGAAGGAAAAGGCGAGCGAGGGATAAAGAAGAGAGAGAGGGAGAGAGAGAGAGAAAGGTTAAGGGCACAGAGAGAAACCGCAACGTGCTGCCTTCAAAGAGCTGAGCCTTCTTCTTCTCGCGCGAGAGAGAGAGAGAGAAGCAGGGGCGCGTCTACTTAACTTTGATCAGGTCGAGACCGCTGATGCGAGACGGGAGGAGGAACGGAGGAGAGAAGCACGGAGGAGGGGAGAGTTTTGATTTCGTGGCGTTTATTTTACAAGGGCCTGGATAAATCTTTATGAAGATCGGTGACATTTGGTTGGATCGTCGAGTTAATTGCGTGGAGATGGAGCTTAATTTTTTGAGTACTTGATTTCAAGTTTAGAAATCACGGAAGAGATCGAGTTAAGTCAGGTTTAAATGTGCTTGAAATCTTGAGTCTTGACTCACAAAAAACTTAAAAACGATAAAACAAAATGATCCACGTCTAGTCTTGCCAACGTTGACTTCTTTCACTTACATTGATTCACATACAAATTATCAATCATTTTTCCACGCTAAGCATTAAAAAAAAAATCATCAACTGCACAATCAAAGAAACGTGCACACATTACCGAAAGCCCCCTTTCAACCAAAGATCCTAAAAAGCATCCGACGAATTTCGCAAAAA
Source organism: Ormyrus rosae (assembly GCA_035047165.1). Classification (NCBI taxonomy): domain Eukaryota; kingdom Metazoa; phylum Arthropoda; class Insecta; order Hymenoptera; family Ormyridae; genus Ormyrus; species Ormyrus rosae. Next base: position 18,642,682 of record JAWWML010000062.1, read on the forward strand.
AAGTCGCGAGCTCTCCGTTGCATTAACAAACAGTAAGCAGCGCCGCGGACGAAAAAGGAGACGAAGGAGCAAATTAAATAAGTGCCGGGGATACGCCGGGGACCGACTCTCGACTCTCTCCCGGGGGATAATAACCGGCGTGTAAAGGCACAAAGTTCGCGCTCGTAAAAAGCGGAAAGCCGCGCGCACCTGTGGCCCCCGTTCTACTTAAAAACAGATTCTGTCAATTACGCCTTACAGGGGGATTCATCCCGAGCGGCCTTATTTACCCATTAAAGAGCCATAATGGATCTAACGCTTCGAGCATGTCCTCCCTCCCCCCCCCCTCCGTTCGATCGGCTTACAAGGCGTCGGATGATAATCCAGTGGCAGAAAAAACACGAGCCTCTCGACCAATTGCCCGATCCTCCCCGCCTTTTTTCGACTCTTTGGATCGCGTTTCCTTTCGTGCTTTTTTTTTTCCTTTGGAATTGATCTTCTGGTCGGGAAGCTGAGGGGGTTATTGAAAAGACGTATCGGATTCGCGCGAGGTTAAAAAATATTCGTTTTTTTTTTTAATGCGCGCGGTCTTCTTTTGAGAACGTAAATTATTTATTTTAATTGTGAACATTTTTAGTTTTGTACATAGTTTCTCTTAGGAAATGTTTCTCTAAAAAAAAATGACACTTGGCTTTTAAGTAACGTATTTTCTTTTTACACGCTTGAGATATTCTTTACTTGTAAACCACCTGCCTTTTAGACGTAGAAATCGGTGCCTTCAAAAGGCTCTCAATACCTGTTAAAAAAAAAAGCCGAACCTCGTTTCGAAGCAGAAGCATTTCAGAAAAGCCAGCTGATAATCAAATATCATCCTGGAAAGGATTTACCAGGAACTCGGTAGCTGTGGAAAAGAAAAAGGCCGAGAAAACGAGGAAAATTAAAGGCCCAGGACACGACTCGTCAACTGCATTCGCTCAGGCGGCAGCAACTGCAGCGCGGTAGATTCGAAAGGGAAAGAGCGAAACGAGAGAGAGGGAGAGAGAGGGAGATAGAGAGAGAGGAGAACGGCAGGTTGAATGTCGTTATTATGCTGAATTAGAGGGTGCAGAGCCGGAACGAGGTATGAAACTATTACCTCGCGAAACGGCGGATTCTCCCTCTCGGCCTCGCCCATTACCATGCCTCTCTCTCTCTCTCTCTCTCTCTCTCCGTCGAATGAACCCCCCCGGAGGAGGAGGCGACGCTCTTGCCTGTGTATACACACTGCCGCGCGGCGGATTCGAATCCGGAGAAATATACTCCGAGAGCCCGAGAAAGTGTGGAGTAATCATCCGCGTGAATCACTCGCGCGCTCTCTGCGGGGAATTTATTGATAAAAGAGCCTAAGAGCGCGTGGCCGAGTGATCGCTTCTATGAGTTTCGCTTTTGTTGCGAGAGAGGGCCTCTTTTTTTTCCGCTTCGGTGCCGGACGATAAGTACTGCTGTCTTTTCGCGTTTATTCGCTGGTTTTGCTTGTTTCGTTGCTTTATGATTGAGATTTTTTGATAACTTATTCGATCGTTTGATTATGACTACCGCTAATAAATAAAACTAGTACTCCTTTCCATCGGAACAAGGATTATCGAGATATCGTAAAATAAATCGAAAATTAATAAAATGGGCCCTCCCCCAGAACTTCAATCTCACCTCCGTGCTGCGGACTGTGCTTGTAGCAGTCCTGGTGCGGGTTGCCGTCGGCGTTGGCTAAGTGGCTGCCGGAAGACGGTGAGGTGGTGGAGGAGTTGGCGCCGGCGGGGTTGTTGGCGCAAGCGTTGCCGTTGCTGGCGCCCGCCGCCGGGCTCTGCAGCTGCTGCTGCTGCTGCTGCTGATGGTGATGGTGGGGGTGGTGCGGGTGGTGGTGCGGGTGGTGGTGCTTCGTCCGCCTGTACTCCAGCTCGCGGAGGTGACTCGTGAAGGAGCTCGGGACGTCCGGGTAGGGACGCTGGCCCAGGCCCAGGGCGCGGAACTGGTGCTGCTGCTGCCCTGGAAGAGGATGCTGATTTAGAGCTGTTGGACAAAAGTCATGCGGTTGGGTTGTGGATAATGTGCGGTTCAGTGCTTATTTATATGTGCGCGGAGAAAAATTTTTTTACTAAATCTTCTAAAATGTATGCTCGATTGTTTACGAATGATATTCGTTTGCGTTGGGTAAATTCATTTTTTTCATAATAATATTTTGATATAGTATAAAAATTATCATACTGTTCTTTAAAATTTACAAAACTGTCAGTCTGTGATTAAATTACTATACTTTCTCGTAAAATTTGTAAGAATTACCAAAACATTTTTCTTCTCGTAATATTGTTTTTTTTTTCAATTGTTAATATTTCGAGCGTTATGAAGGTAAAATGGAAAATGTTGATGAAGTATAGAAGCGATTTGAGGCGTAGATAATAAGTAACTAAAAAATGGTGGCGACAATCGATTAAAAAAAAAAGGGTCTAAAATGCAACGTGAATTAGCGCGACAAAGCATCGCGGCGATTGGGAATCGCGCGCCGACCAGGCTTACATCCCGAGAAATTAGCCCCTGTCGGATGCGCTTCCCAGGTAAAATCGAGATTGCGCCGCGCGAATCAATCTTCCGCTGATGATGTCAATGGCGAATGGAATCAATACATAGTCTAATATCCGATTAGCGTATAGGCAATATCGGGGCGCAGCGGCTAATGGCTGCGGAACGCCCGGCATGCTATTGAAGTCGCGCCGGGGCTGGGACGCGAATCGACTTTCTTGATTAAGGTCTCCCCCCCCCTCTCAATAAGCTTCATTAGCGGCGAGCTCCGCGTTTTCGGGGCGCACCGCTCCGTTCCGGTGATACTTTTCGCGACGCTTCCGTAACTATGCAGACTGCCGACGAGGGCAAGCGCGTGGGTGTGTCGGTGCGAGAGAGATGATGGGGTGTAATGAAGTCCAATAATGATTTATGTGCTTGTTTGACAGTGGAAATTTAGTAGAAGCAGATGCGAATGAGACTGCAATTTTTTTGCAAATTTATTTGTCTTTGTTATAAAAGTACTTAGTTAAAAAAATTGCTTGAAGAAAACTTTTAAGTAAAAAATGTAATTGTACTCGTTTTTTCAATGTTAATTAAAAATTATGAGACTCTGAATTAATATTTATTTTTTCTTTTATTTCTTTTTATTATAATGAGAATGTCGAAACATTTTTCTTTGTTCATTATTACAGATATAAGTATAGTAAAACATTTTATAATTTCTTATCGCTGATTCAACTTCATCATAATGAAAGTCAAGTATACACAATCGAAGCATCAGCTCAATTCGAAATTTCCTTCACTACAATCTATCCTTAAAAAACCCATTGTAAAAAAAAAAAAAAGTTCCTTGTCAATTGAAATCAACACCTCGCGGCTCGAATCGCTGGAAACGCAAAAACTCCATCGCGAAAATAATGAGGCATCGTGATGAAATTTCGCAAGGCTGCCGTCGAAAAAGGAGAGAGCCGGCAGAGAGAGAGAGAGAGAGAATCGAAGAGCGATTTCGGCTCGTAATACCTTGGCCGAATAATCATCAGCTCTCGGCGTGAGGCGCAAAACGCGATTACAGCCCGGCTATATATGCCACACACTTGGGACTCGGAGCGCCAAGTCCGAGGCTTATCTAATCGACGAGGCGGACGGAAACGGCGCGAAACTCCGTAGACGGTATTTCTCGCGATTTCGATACTCGCCTGGGCCCTTTCTTCTTCAGATAGCGGTCGGCGAATTTTTCTTCTCTGGGTTTTTGCGGCTTTTCAGTGGGATTTTCGAGTTGACGATTGGTCGTCGAGTTTGAACGAAGGATAGTGATGAATGCGGGCAAAACTCAAGTTAAACGTTTTGGGTGATAAAGGATGAATACTGAGAGCCACGTTTGCTACTCGATTCGAAGAATTGGTTCCTAACTATATATTTTTATTAATTTCCCAATATTAAAAAATAAAAAAAGCTTTATCAGAACTTAATTTTCATAGATACACATCGACAAAAAAAAAACATTCTACGCATGACACTAACAGTAAAGACACCTACCGCGGCAAAAGCTACGAACTTCGCAGGAGTAATCCTAAAAAGGGCCCAAAAGCACAACGGACTTGAACTGCCATATGTCGCCGGCAGTCCGTCTTTACAAAAACCCGAAGCCGTGACTCTCGCCTCGCGAAAAAAAAGAGCGCGCGGCAAAGCATGAGCAAACAAATTGAAAGAAGGAGGGCTATTATTCGTGCGAAGGGCCCCCGGCTTCGGGGCCCCGAAACTAATACGCCGAAAGAAGGCCGCGATTAGAGCCGCGCGCGAATAATGACGGGGCGGCAGGTGTTTGCGGGACGGCCCTGCATTGTTGCGCCCGAGACAATAGATCGCGCGCGCGATCCGGCTAGTTTCGCGTGCGGACATGCCGAAGGCCCGCTCTGCCTCGCCGCGCAAAAGTTAGACGAAGGGTAATGCATGCGTATATCGAGCAGTGCGCGGATTGCGTGACGCGCCTTTTCGGCTAGTCTTTCGGTTTTGTTTGGCATTGTTTGGGTTGGCTCGATTAATTGGTGGGATTCGGAAGGACTTTGGTTCGATTTCGGATGAAGACTGAAATCGGCGTGTGTTTATTTACAAGTGTAATCATCATCAGGAAAGCCAAGGGGTTCGGATTCTACTATAGACTGCATGAAAGTACAATATACAGAAAACGGGTCTTTGATAGGTTGTAAAAATAGAAAAAAGGGATGGATTTGATGAATTCATAAAATTGCGATTTTCGATTTCTTAAATATGATTTTGTTTTTTCAGATTTTTGCGATGCTAGAACATGCTTTTTTCAGCATAAAATTTCATTGTGATTAATAATGTGAGTATTTTAATAAAGCATTTGTTACTTTTTAATAAACCTAATTTAACCATTCATTTCCGAGGACGCGAAAAAAAACCTGTTGTTATAAGCAATCCAAGCACTTTTTTGATCCGCAAAAACTATCGAATTTTAATAATTATACACTTCGCTACAAAAATATTCTCCCACTTAAGCTTCAACAGATTTATCGTTAGCCAAAATTTCCTTACAATGCATCTAAAAGCAACATACGAGACTTAAACGATCCCGGCAAATCTCAAAAAACACAATAGACCTCGGAGCTCCTCCCCGAAATACCTCTGCCGACTCCTTGGCACAGGAAGCCCTTATTACAAAAAAGGCCTCGAGCCCAAAAGGGGCCTCCGGAAAATTCGGCCCGTACGCGCAATATGTCGCCTCGGGCAGCTCACGCAAGTGCGACCGCACGGAGAGCAAACACGGCCCAGCTGACAGAGAGCTCGGCTCGCGGACTTTTAAAGGGCCGCCCGAAAGGGTTAAGCGCGTGCGTCGTTGAACCTGCCTCTTCCGCGTTTTCGGGGCGCAGATGCCTCGCGGAAGTACGTTTTCGCCGTGAGCGCGTGCCGCCTGGACGGCGAGGACGCGTGCGCCCGCGGTGCGCGCGCGAAGGAACGAGCTTCCGGGCGCGGAGAGGCCCCGAGGGTTATTAAAACGGTGAACGCCGAAGATGCGGCCCGCGGTGACAGACCGCATCACGTGCGTGTGGTCGTGCGGGAATTTCGACTTTTTCCATCGAGGCGGCCCGTTCCGCTGTCAACGGTCCACTGTTGGCAGCTTTTTCGAGTTCGAGGAAAAAGTGGCGATTGCCTGTTTTTTTTTTCTAAGTTTGAGGGGGTTTCAGGGGTCGATGTTTTGAGTAGTAGTTTTAGGGTGGCTGCCTGCTACTGGATTGAATAGAAAAATAAAATAAATTAATACATATAATAGTTCAGAAATTACACTACTTTTTGAATTACGAACTCGATCGTACAATCAGGTTTCACGATTCAATTAAAAGCACTAGTTTCATATTTTATTCATCGTTTTGGCAAAATTTTGAAAACAATACTCAAACATGTGTCGACGGGCGAGAGATAACGGTTTATAATGAACACAGATATTTATTTTAATTCCCAGTTCTTGGTTGCGGGTTCGGGTGTATCGACTTTTGTTGTACGTGCGGCTTGTCGAGAAATTTTGCGCGGTTTCGCGAAACGGCCGAAAATGCTTGTGGGTTTTATTCTTCTTTTTTTTTTATACGCATTTATTTCCGCTTAATCGTTTCGTTTCAAGCAGTTTTGCCGAATCAATGGGACGGTGTCTCGAGTCACACGTGTTCTTCGACCGATGCTATAATCAAGATACAATGCTTTTTCTTACGTAACGCGTTCGTTGAAAAACCTGAAAGGACTTAATTAGCTGAGGTGGATCAGGGAAATTGACAGTGCAAAAAAGTTTCGTCAAATTAAGTGAGGATCACTGTATTGAGAAACTTATATTTTAACGGAAAAATAGGTTCGAATGAGACTTGTGATAAACCCAGAGTGTTTTTAGAATTGACGAAGTTTTGAAAAATCCATAAGCAAAATTGAACGACGGCGCTATTTCACAGACAAAAGAACCCAGCGAGCTCCAAGTCGGCATTCGATTAACAAAATTCCCAGAGCGCTTCGGCAAAAACGAGCAATCCGCAGAGCGCAGCAACAAAGCTCCCGCCAACTAGTTGTCCAAATCCGCTTGGCCGCAATATATCAGATTCCATTTGGAGCAGAGGCAGCCTCTCGGCGCTCCGCTCAAAACTCTCCCAGTCAAAAGCGAAGCAATCGAGCCTCCGTCCGGCGAAAGCCGCGACAAATAGCCGCGCCGCTCTCGGGGAAAATAATAACGACCGGTCCGCGTGTGTATCGCGGCCGTCCGAGAGAGCTAACACAACCGATTCCTAAATCCCGGCGTGACAAAGCTCGCGTCGCCGGCTTAAGCGCCGGGAAATCGCGCAATGCAGACACGCCGCCAGTGCATCATAGCGCACCATCTGCTCGATAATGACTCCCATTACCGGGGCCGAGCGCCCGGACTTTCGGTGAATTATCGGCGCATTTTCTCTCTCTCTCTCTCCTAGATAGGCGGCTGCCGCAGCGTGTAACTACCCCTCTTTTACGGGCACGGCTAATCTCGGCCGCTGCGGAGGAATATCGCCGAGTGCGCCGCTGAATGATTGCCCGGAAAAAGCGGACAAGTGTCGCGGGGCCGACTAGATTTGCGACTGTCGAGCGGTGAGCGACGCTTTCGTGGAGATATCGTCTTTTTTTCGGGTTTGCTGCTCGGCGGGGAGTTCTTCGGAAAGGGGCTGTTTGCTACACGCGAGAATTCAATTCGGGCTGGCTTGAGTTATGGAAAATTTATTAGGGAATTGAAAGCAGAGTGGAATTTCTCTTACGAGGTGAATGAAACTGTTTTTTTGAAAAAATGAATTGATATACTCTGTATATAAATCTTCATCGTTCGATTTTCATCTAAACCTTTCAATGTACTTTCGCAGGCTGCAGTTGCAGATGAAGCATTCATTTCCGTCGGAATTTGAACAAATGACAGGTTAATAATTTCGGGAGCGATTGAAAGAGACAAGCAACTGAGGCGGAAACTCTATTTACTTACTCGTTTTGGAGCGCGGCTCCCGAGGACCGTCGACAGTGACCTTAATAGCTCTCGTGTACGTTGCTACTTGTGGTGGCGTCGTCGAAACCGTTATCGTGATGCTGAAGCTTTTTCCTGAACAGACAGAAGAACATTTTTTCGTCACTAATTTTATTAGATTAAATGCCGCTCTGGGGCTCTTTTTTCCCCTTTTTCGCTTTGTCGGATATCATGTTTTTTTTGTGGCTTTCGTGCGAATCAAATGTATTCTAACTTTGTTTGTTGTCGTGCATCTTCTTTTTTTTTCATTTATTTCTGTTCTCTTATGAAACTTGTTATGCTCGCAACTATTTGTACTTTGTAGTATAAATAGAAGAGCAGCGTACCAGTGGATTTTGATGTGACTGTGTAATGTGTTTCCGAACGCCATATAACGATTATTGCCGCAGAGCCTTTAGTTTCAATAATGGCCTCAAAATGGTAGTAAAGATAATTTATTACTTGTTGTCTGGAATAAAATTTTCTAAAAGAAAATTATTGTTACATCGGTGTTTGAAGTTTCAGACAATATGGATTTGTATTAGGTGAGATCGGGGTTTTTTGATTATTTCATTAACACGCATATACAATTTCGATTATATTAGTAATAATCTGTTATATGTAATCTAAAAAAGATTTGGACACGAATTTGAAATAAATCATTAATTTTTTAAAATGGTTGAGTTTCAATTTTTAGTATATTTTTGTTTAAATTTACTTTTTGGATAAAACTAATTTAAATCCTTTATTATAATGTAAAAATAACTTGATATTTTACTTAAAATTAGATTTTCTTAGAATTAATTAATATAAATTTTTTTAATTTCGACAATATATTAAGAAAGTATCAAACATACACGTTAAGCACTTTGTTTAAGACTTTATAAAAAGCATATGAATCTCTACTCAATTTGCTCGGATCTCCCTTACCTAACTTTAAAGTTCTCTCCTGCAGGAGTTGTATACAACTGTTCAAAGTCTTCAACAAAGCTCTTCAAGAAAATCTTATTCAATCTCATACCGAACAAGCGCCAAGCATCCCGCGTGCAAGTACCAAGACAATCGCCGCCTGGCAATAACCATGCAAATGACCGTTAATTTAAATTCTATTTTCGCCGATAAATCCAGCGGTAACCCTAAATCCAGAGTCGCAACGAGAAGAGGCTCGGTGTCCAGTAGACGGGTAATTAAAAGCGCACTTTCGCGCCCGGCGCGCTTTTTAATTTGCCGCCTCGTGAAACGTCGGAGCCCGAAAACTGCACTCGGGAGAGAGAGAGAGAGACAGAGAGAGGGACAATAAAAAGGCGCGCGCGGGCATAGAAAAAGGGTGGAGTGCCGGGCGTATATCACGCGGGACGAAGGTTCCTTGGGAGGTGTCCGGGTATATTAATTCCCTCTCCATAAACGTCCGACGGGGAGATTGACTACGCGGCTCTTAAACGGCGGCGGCGGCGGCGGCCGTCGCCTCGCTAATATGCATTCGGTTATATTCCCGAGAGCTTCTTCGCGGACGCGGCCTGGACCGATGACCCAGGGTTAAGGCTGGCTTTGCCAGTTGCCACAGCGTTCGGCTGTGCTTGATTTCGTTTCGGACCAGTGTTTGGGGAAAAGCCCTGGTCAGCGAATTCAAAATTGTTTTATTACTGGTATTCCGACATTTTTTGCAGTTAGATTCGTTTTTTTTAGCTGCTATTTCCTATTCTAATAAGCAGCCTAGTAATGATTTTTCGACGTAGTATATTTCAAGTTCGAAGCTTCTTTTAAACACGAGAAGAACGGTACTAAAAGGATAAGAATAAAGGAAAGGTACTAAAACTTTCAGTAGAGCCTCGCCTTAAGCTTCTTACAGAGCATAAAAGTCCGGCGGGAAAGGAAGAAAAAAAAAACAAGGACAGCCCTCGAAACGTTTAATAAACAGCAGTCACAAAGATTGTCCACAAAGACCAGCCAATAACCAAATAATCCCATTAAACCTCGCGTCCCGATTCGACGCATCAAACGGAGCCGCCTGTCAAGAGAGCTGCACTCCCTCGGACACTTTGTTTCCTCGCGCCTTTTGCCTGTGCGACGCGTCGGCGGGAACTAGGAGACATTTAAAAGAGGGGGGAGAGCGAGAGATCCCTCGGACCGCTAAATTTATTAACTGCCGTAAACGACAGCCGCGCGGGTAGGGGCATTTAGGCGAGACGGTTTTATGGTATTCATTATCTCGCGCCAAAGACGACGTCGCACCTCCCCGAGACTCGCCGACCTCCGAGCGATTACTTCTCTTAGGGCTTTGATTTTTTTAAAGGCGCGCGCGGGCGATTGCGATTTTTAGTGTGATCGTTAATGGCGCGCGTTTATTTGCGAGTGCCTGTATACGGATGGGAGGCGGGTGTTTTAAGGTCGATGCCGTTGGAAAGAAATTCTGTTTGTTGCGCTTCGAAAATTTAGCAATTTTTCTTTGGAAAAATTGTTTTTTTATTAAAAAAAAAAAAGAAAGGTTTTTTATTAGTTTTAATCATGCACTATTAAATAAAGGATTTCTTTTCGATAATAAAGAATAAAAATAAAAACGTCCTGCAACTTCGCTCCTAAGCGAAACCCCGAAGAAAAAGAAATTTCCAATTACTACGACTAAAAAGATCGTCGCCGCAATTGTTTAGCAACAAATACACTCCAGCCAATCGTCAATCCTGCCTCGCACACAAAAGCACTTTTTCAAAAGGAAAAACTAGTCGCCGGCCCCATAGGCAACCGGGGGGGTCGGGGGGTCGAACAAAACAAAAAATGGCTCTCGGCGCGGCCGATGCATCAGGCGTTTGGGGTGTGCAGCCTCTCCTCCTCTCTATGCACGAAACGCTCCTCGGCGATCCATCGGCAATCGCGAAGGAGGAGCAGCTCGTTTGTCGCGCTCGGCAACGGGAGCGGCGGCGGCGGGAGCAGCTCCCGGCGATTTGTAATTGTCGCGGCCGCCCCACGCTGCGTGTCTGTCAACATGATAACCGGCATCAAACACCCCCGCGGATCCGCGAGAACCAGTCAGCTGCAGCGAGAGCCGGCCGACGGTTATAAGCCGGTTATGCCGGCCGCGGGACACACCTTTTGCTCCCTTGTGGCCTGCAGAGCGCGACTCGCGATCGAGGCGCCGACGCGGATTCGGTGCAGTCGCGCGTTTTACGAGGGTCGCGTCATGCAGATTGCTGCTGATAGCAGTTCTTTTGTGTAGTAGTTATTGGGCTATTTCAATCAAAATGAGTTAGGATAATTAAGCAAAAAGGATGTATTTATAGTTTTACAGATGTAGTTTTCGTTCTTTTAAGAATTACCAACAGTCTTATACCTCAATAAATCTTCGTCGCGAAGCTACTTCGAGTTTAATTACTAAAAACAGCAGTAAACGTACCGAGAAAAATAACGAATTTTATTAGCCAACTTACACCGCGGCAGCAGTAACCGAAAGGAAAAAAGCAAAAATCAGCGACAGCCGAGTCGAGGGGACAGAGAAATACTGCAGCCGCAAGAGCGGCGCTGACGCTCGCCGTCCTTGTCATCATTCTCATTCCGGCGATGACAGTCCGATCGGTAGAACGATTTCAAGCCATCGGAGGGGGGGAGCTCTTTTTCGGTTCCATATCTCTGTTGTTGATCATTTCTCCCCGAGCTTTGTTGTTTGTCGCTCTGTTTTCGGCTTCATTTTCTCGCTTGACATATTGCTCATCAAGCGTCGCCGGCGGCCCGCGTCAATCCCAAGAGACTGGAAAAGGTTCGTTAAATCGAACGCGCGACCGGATTGTTGCAGCTCCGCGCAGGAATGGGAATCGGCTCTGTCGAGGAATGCAAATTGCAGTTTGAAGAAGGCAGTTTTGGCGACGGGAGAGAAGGTTATTGCTTGCAATCGTTAGTTCGATACTGCGGATAAGAAATAGTCTATATTTAGACCACTGAGGCGGCTAAATAATTCTTGCGTGCGGTAAAGATTGTATTATTCAGTTCTCTGCAGGCGATCCTTAATATATTGAAAAATTATGAACCTTCATAAATAAATGTATGTAGCTTGTAATAAAAATTTCTATTAAAGTATCGCGCGACATTACTATTTTATTCTACACGAAAATTGTACATTATTTATCGGGCTATTATTATTAGAACGCTAATATCGAAGATCAGCATATGCACCTCAATCGTGAACATATCACTTGCACTTCACCAGTCTCGAATTTCAAGCCAAGCGCCGAAAACCAAGCCCGATAACCCCGGGAAAATGGTTACGCAGGGGGGTTATTGTCATTAGGCTCGTATCGCGGACGTAATTGAATTAACCGGGCTCCGGGCCTGGCTCCTTTTTCCATCGGCGGCGCCTCGACGATTGCCCGCCGGGCTTTAAATACCTCTCCGCGGTGCCCCCGGCATATGTATAGCGCAAAACCAAAATCCAGGCCCGCGTCCATCTCCTCGAGCGCTTTGAGCGCTAAACGGCTTAGCACGCAGAGCGGCCGGGCGCCGCACCGCCATCAGTTAAGCGCCTCGGAATCTCATTTCCGAAAATCCCTTTGGAAAATCCGGGGAGAGAGAGAGAGAGAGAGAAAGCTCTTTGCTGCTGCCGCTGACTTTGCGCGGCGAAAATGGATTTAGAGAATATTAATTCAGATTTGTGCGCGAATAACGCCCCGGCAAAGTCCTGCAAAGCTCATTGAGATGGCCTGCTTTTATGGACAAAGCTGCCTGCCGGAGGAAGGTGCTCTCGCAGTCTTTTGCCGGTTAATTAGCTGCGTCGGCGGGGTATCGCGCTCGTAGTTGTTACAGGTTAAATTTATCCACATTTTTATAGAGCTTAATTAAGTAAGCGTGAGGAGTTTTAATCTTTTCCATCTTTTGCGAGAATAAAATAACTTTCGTTTGATGGATTAGTATCGACATTTTCCGATTTTAAGCATAAATATACGAAATGCTAGATTCATATTCTAGTTTCTCTATATGCAAATAATCTTCCTACACGATAAAAAACCGCTGCCAATTCATTGGCACTTAGCTTCCTCCTAACTAATTTATCATTCCAATGTTATCTCCGAAATGCATTAAAAACAATCGATTTCAACAAAATTGATTTCAAATTATTCTATATTTCATTAATTATTTATTTTTGTACTATTATTTTATTTTTCTATGTCCATTTTAGAATTTAATGAACAGCAAACAAAATTTAAATAATACTTTTATTATTGGAATATTTAAAATTCTAAGAAACAGAATTTTTTAAATTCCTTGCGCAAAGCTCAATTTCCCGCTAGCTTAAATAAAAATCATGCACTAAATCAAGTTTTCTACAAATCGTGTTCAATACAATAGCATAATGGTGATTTTAACCTGGTGTTACCTTTGCACATTATCTTCGTTTTGAAAAAAAATTAAATAAAAATTTCAAGTAAATTGAATTTTCTCTAACTATTATTAGTCAAAGAAAAGTATTTCTTTTTATTTTATTTGAATTATATTGATAAAACTAATGTAAAAAGTCATAATAAAATAATAATAATAATAAAAATATGACAGTACTATGTTATATATATAATCG
>JAWWML010000062.1:18655869-18697546 GCA_035047165.1 Ormyrus rosae
ATCTTTTGAACTAATACGTTTCATAATTAGAAAAACTATACAGCTCTGAACATGTAAAATATCTACCTTTTCCCAAAGTTTCAAGCAATTTAAAGTCTTTTTACTTCCGTAATCGTTCGACCAAGAAAACTCATTTTTTTCGGTTTACAGCTTTATATTAAAAAAATAATTGACAAAATGGTTTGAAATTTTTACAGATTATAGCTGTATATATTCTCAATTACCAAAAATTTTTTCAGAGCAGTTGATAATTTAGTTTAAGAATTATAATCTTTTTTAAAAAAAAACACGTTTTTATTAAAAACAAAAAAATCATAAGAGCTAGGGTAACTTTTTTTCTCTAAAATTATAAGTATTTTTATGCTCTTTAAATTGGCCTTTCTTTGATTCAAATATCTCAATCCTATCATTAATAAAAATTAAAATTAAATTTTTCAAAAATCGAAAATTTGCGATAAAACAAAAACAAATAAGTTAAACAAAAAAATATTTTTTTGGCCGCCATCATAAAAAAAAGTCAAAAAAACACACACACACACGTCCATACAGACATTATTCTTGTTCCTGAAACCTTAAAATACAATTATAACAGGTTTTTCGAATAAATCCAAAAATTACTGTCACAAAACTTCCTCTAGGAGGAAGCAAAAAGCGAAAACTTGTCCCCTATAAGATTACAGCGCCGCGTTATAAAAAAGTAGGCCGACCTCCGCACCCCCTCCCACCTTCCTCCGTTGCAACTATCTCGGGAAAAGCCTCCAGCAGGGGGCCATTTCGCCGTGGCCGGTTGTTTCGGAAGGGGGCGCACGCGACTAGAAGAGGGTGGCGGATAAGAGCGAGCTTGCGCGCAGGTAGGTGGGGTCGCGTACACTGGCCGCTCGTCGTCGGAGGGCTAATAATGCCGCGCGCTCACGAGAGAGACAGAGAGAGGGTATATATATACGCGCGCTGGCCGTCGGAGCTGCGGTTAATACTCGATGATGGGAACGGTCATCTGCAGAGACAGGACAGCGCCGCTGCCGCCGCCGCCGCCGACAAAATCGGGGCCACGAGTCTGTCGTAGCTGTGTTGGCCCGCCTGGCAGCCAAGCGACTGTTACAGTGCATCAACGATGCAGCGCCGCCTCGTTGTTCCTCCTGCCTACCCTCCCCCCTCGGGTTGTGTTGACGATCAGAGCGATGATGCCTGTCTCCCTCTCTCTCTCTCTCTCTCTCTCTCTCTGTCTCTCTCGAGCGCGCGTCCGTCCGCCAAGAAGGGAGAACAGCCTGTTTATGAAGGATCGGTTTGCCGGCGATTGTTTCCGAAATTGCGCGAGGTACTTTGCTGAAATGGAGCGACGATAATTGTCGGCTGAATTACCTCGGTGTAATTATGCACGGAAAGTCTCCGCGCGCGTTCGGCGAGGTTTGCTTTGAAAATTAATTTAAAAGATTTTCTGGGCCAATTCGAGATTGCGTTGACAAGTTCATCACGTAGAAACATTCTATTGAAGATTTTACTTTAGTTTGCATGCAACTTGCTTCATTTTCTCCACGATTAACTGAAATTAATCCAAAACAAATTTTTTTGATTCAGAGGCCCTTGATTAGGGTCGAAAGGTAATATTTATAATAAAAAGTTTATTCCGTACCAGTATCAAAAGCGCGCGGGCACACGATTCTTACCAACGAAGCGAGGCCTCATAAAATATTCTGGAATCGAGCGCGATATACGCACAATCGGCGGGAATCGAGGGCTGAATTAATGAACCCGCCGGCCAAAGTGCAAAACACATCCGAGCGCGAGCGGGAGAAAGCGGCCGTAAAAAAAAAAGGAGCTAAAAGCGCGGAAATACACCGGCGCGCGAGAATGCAAAAAAAAAAAAAAACAACCGACGGGGGGAGAGACGTCTGCAGCGACGCGAAAAAACGCGCCGTCAGCGGCCACCGCGCTTTTCCTGCCGCGCGCCGAGATGCTCTTCAGACCGCAAGACGTGTTTGAATTTACTGCGATGATTTTCAGATAAATTAATAATTCTTCGTTTCCCGTCAAATAATTCGTTTTAATTGGGTGGTTTTTTGTAGGTGGCACGCAAAGTCGAGTTATGAACTTGTCTTCGGTTAATGTGTGCTTCGTAAGACTGGAAGCTCGTGTCGAAATCGAAATTTTAATTAATTTTCTGTACTATAGAACGTTACTTCATTTAGATAAATCAGTAGTGTATTAACAAGCCACTTTATCTATTTGAATTGAACAGAAACAATCGAGTCAATTTAAACGATCCACCGAAGAACAGGTAAAAAGAACTTTTTCCCGCGTCTCTTCCGATTTCTCGTTTTAATTACCAAGCGCTCCCGAACGAACTTGACCTTAACCCTTTATTTGCACACATTGTCGAAGTTTTTTCCTCTGTTCCTCCGGCTCCGCCTTCTCGCATTGAAGTTGCTGACAATGACGCTCGTTACGTCAGGCTGCCTCGGGGGAGGCTCGAAAGTGCGCGCTGTCGTTGCGTGCTCGGCACTTTTTCTCATCGATCGCGGATATCCGGCAATTGAATTGCGTGGAAAAAGAACTCGCGTCTTCGCGGGGTTCACGTGACTGCCGAAATTTTGGAATTCCCATTACCTTTTGCGCAGACCGACCGCGTAAAATCTTTCGGCTTGTTGGGCGAAAGGTTGCGTTTTATTTTTATTTCGTTGAAATTGTATAATTATCTTTTCGCATTTCGTTGACTCGAAAATTGTAATGATTCTCATTAAATGTTAAACTGCACAAAAATGGTTTACCTCAAAATTTTTACCAATTTTTCTAACCAAAATAAATTGAAAATTTCATTGCGACCAGGTTTTAAAAATTCTTTGAAAGTCAAATATCATATGTAGTAAGTTCATGATGGTTTGCGGTCAAATATTTAAGTTGTCAACGTCCTAAAGTACTAACTGTTTACCTACTAGTCTTTTCATATCGAGTTAACGTGGGAAACCGCCACTGCACGGTACTTGACAAGCCACAAACAAAGCGGTAAGTTAAAGCTTATTAGTATTCGTTAGTCATTTTTTGCTTGCCCCCATTGATGCTCAGCCTCTTAAACTTGAGATACGAATTTATCAGAATTCTGAAGTTTATTATTATCAATTTACAGAAATCTCTCGGTAAGCTTGAAACGCGATTTATATTAGTTTTAATAAACCTAAAATCACTCCGCAATCCAATAAACAATTTATCAATCCTCGAAATCGACGCTTCCCAAAAGCCTTTTTAATTCGCCTCCCCCCCCCCTCCAAATGAGGCAGAAAACCGATCGCACAATCGTCTAAATGGACCAATCATCAGCAATGCTCTCGAAATCCGCGCTTGTCAATAAAAAAAAAAAGCCGCGCTCTCTCTCCCGAAAAAAAAAGCTGTACACCAGGAGAATCGACTCCCTCGTCCCGCTAGAGAAACATCAGTCCGGCGAGCCATAATCCGTAATCGCTTAGCCCGGGAAACAAACTCACTCCCACCCCCACCCCCGGTTTTTGACGACTAGCCGAGAAATCGCAAAAGCAATCAAATTAATAAACGGCCTCGCTCGCTGGCGCGGCGAACGAAACTATATCTGCTGTTTCTCTCTCTCTCTCTCTCTCTCTTTTGTACTCTGTTACAAATAAATATCTATCTATCTATCCATCTCTCTCTCTCTCTCCTCTGATCGCTGACAGTAGCGAGGGCACATCCGCGGTCGTATTACGTCCGCGCCACGGGCGATTCGGTCAATCGGCGAAATTGGGAATTACGGATTATTCGGCCGCTGCTGCTGTTGCGAGCGCCGCGGATCGAGCTCCGCGATCTGCGTGTGCAACAGAGAGTGCGTTTTAGAAAAACGGGCTGCGCTTCTCTCGCGGAGGATTCTTGGGAGGGAAACTGAGTCATTTCGGAGCGGACGAGGAGGCGCAAGGCTGGATTTCGAGGTCGCGTTGAGATTCGGGAGGATAGGAGTTTTTATTTTTATTTGACGATTTTTTGCAAGTTGGAATCTAGGAGGAAAAATGTAATTGATATTTATTACTTCCTTATGAATCACTTGGTGTTTTATTTTTTTCACTGAATAATTTTGAAGGAAATAATAGTTAAATTAAATACACGTGTGCGTATACTTTGTTAGTATTTAAAAAATGGTTTTTATTGCACTGATTTCCCGATTGGTAAAATAACCGTTAATTTGTTGTTAATTTTAGTTGCATGACTACTCTATTATCATCGAACTAAACTTGATAACTTTTAAAAGAATTAAAATATGAATCATAATATAATTTCTTTAAATTTCTTGGAAAAAAGTGACGTTTGCTCCGCTCAATTAGATAGTAAAAACAAATCAGTTCAAATGATTATTGAAGTATTTTTTAATAATCTCTTTGAGGAGGTTCAGATTATGCCTGTCAATTTTTCCGTAGGGTAATAATGAAAAGCAGCAGCTATAAATTGATAAAATCATTGACTCACTCAATTCTAATTCGAGACACATCGGGAGAAGGAAAATAAAAATTCTTACTTATCGCCGCGTTAGACTCGCTTTCTGCATCAATTAAAACATTCGAATAACCATTTCGACCAGCCTCTCGCTCCCAAAAAAGAGTGCACAAAAGAAACGAAGAAACCCCCTGTATTCGCATTCGAAAAATCAGCGGCGAAACGATCGAAAGCGAAAGCTGCCCGCTGCAGCGATCCGCAGCAGTTTAACCCCCGCGCATCCCAAAATCAATCGCTGCGAAAATTTTGAATATTCACACACCTCCCCCGTTCGGGCCTGCGAAATATAAGAGTGGTCCGTGGCGGAGTGGCGGAGCAGTGAGAGAGAGAGAGAGAGAGAGAGAGAGAGGAAAACAGCGGGAGGAAACGGGCCGCGATACATATACACGCGCGCCGGACGCTCCTCGTTTTGCATCTCGAAAAGGCCGTAATGCAGCGCGAAATGACGGAACCGCCTGAAAGATAGATGATGCCATTCGCAACGAGCTCGTCGCGGCGAACGCGCGACCCCGTCAATCCATAACCCATCGCTCCCTCTCTCTCTCTCTCTCCCTCTATCTATCCGCGAGCTAGCTGCTGCGCGTGTACGCGTCTGTGTGTGTATGTGTGTGTATGTGTGCACGATGATGCGAAGGGTCGCGAAGCGCAAAACCCGAGCGCTAAACAACTGTCATGCCGCTCAAATTGGATTTCCATGACGGTCCATTATTTTGTGCGGCCTTTTGGCATACCTTCTGCACGCCCAGAGCTTTTGTTTCCTTTCGCGGATGCCGCGCATTTAGTCTGTGGCCGCGCGCGAGCTCTCTCTCTCTCTCTGCTTTGATTTCGGACGCTGAGTTACGCGAGCGGAGATTCGCTGCAGGAGCTTTTTATCACCGGCCGGCAGGGATTTTTCGGTTTTCGCTTTTGACATTCTCGCGGTGCGCAAAGATGTTTGCCGACAAAAAGTGTTCGAATTATAATTTATTATAAAGCTTCAAGTTTTTTATTAACGGCAATCAACGGCTTTTAAAATAAATAATAAAAAAAAATTTTCGTTTCCGCATAAATTAATACTCATTTATTTCTAGTAGAAAATTAAAAAACTCAGCAACCACCTGCAAACCAGTTCAAAGCGGCAGCGCTCCAAACCGAAAAACGCTCCGAAATAGCCTCGGGCTTTGCTTATGCGCGGAAAATCGAGAGCAGAAGCTCGGCGAGCGTCCCGGTGCGCGATGATTTCTGATTAACGGCCAGTTGTTTCGGGCAGCGCGCGGCGCACAGGGCGGACGTCGAGTAATGACTCTGGGGGGGACGGCTGCGGGACGCGCGGCGGCTCCTGCCAAAACCAGGAGAATCATCCCGCGACGGAAAGAGCGTTTTGTTCATCTTGACTAACAATCCGCGGGTTTTTTTCCGAGGGCTGGAGGATTTTTTTTTTTATTTTACATTTTTGGCTCGATGCATTTTTTTGGAAAGTAGCGGGAGGGTTTATAGCTTTGTGTTGTCGGTGAGAAGTAGAACGTTTCACAGCTGCGTTATTGCAAAACAAGTCGATCGTCACTCTTTTTATTTATATACAAATTGATTCAAAGGTCTAAAAATAGTGTCGGTTTTTATAATTGCCTCGATTCACGTATTCGACGAAAGTGACTAAATATAAGTAAATAAATTTAAATTTCGCAAGTTTATTCTTTCGAGAATAACTGTCAATTTCTAAAGAAACAATGATAAAAAGTGGAGACTGCTTCCTGCCGCAAAACATGTAATAACCTCAAGATTCTTCGTATTTCTAACATTTCAGCGTAATTTAGCCGCGGCTTGTTTTAAAAAGACCATTATAAAATGATCCATATCTCACTAGTTATCTCTCTTGAAACAAATGATGTTTAATTGACTTTTCCACAGTCCCCTCTTCCGCGCGAAAATAAAAGCGCCCGAAATCCCCGAAATCCCGCAGAGAGCAAAAGTCCCCGCGCGGCGCTGCAGGTGGAGCCCTTTGGCGGGCAAATGAGCCGAAGTGATGCGTAGCCGCGGACGCAAACACTCGTGGATTCTCGGGTAAAATCTCTCGGCTAGACTGCAATCGAAATCGCGCGGAGGGCCGCAGCGGCGGGACCCTCTAAAATCACGGTTATTGTAATCATCGTCATCGTCATCAAGCGACGTTCTCCCCCTCCCTGCCCTCCGCCGGAGTCTTCTCCCCCTTTCCGGCTCTCGCGTCCACCTTTCTGTCGCTGTCATTCGCAAATGAACAAACTCGCGCGCGCGCGACCCCTCGCAACGAGTATCCGACGAGTAATTACTTAAAAATCAGCCGGTTTATGGCCGATGTTCCGCTGTGTTTGCGATGAGGTTTTCGAGTAATCGTCCTGTCCGAATGGCTTGGCTGGCCGAATGTTTGTATTAATTGCGATTAGGCGAGTGAGCCCGGAGTTATATGTGTAACGTTGAATTTTGATTTTGGACACGCTGCGAAGGTATGCGCTGGTTTTGTTGTAGAGTTTTAATTTGATTATTGGGGATAGGGCGCTTTGATCTTGATTACCTCGGAGAACACGTAATTGATATAATTACGTCGGTGAATATCTTGTTAATAATATTTGCAGGTTGAAATCCTTGGATTTGCGTCAGTTATTTAAGTTTTCAATATCGTCGGAGCAGATGATTCTCGTGTTACAATGTAACACGTTCTGCAAGGGTATTTATTATTGTTAAAAACCACACCTAGTCCGTAGACTGGATGTACTGCTTCCTTAACATTTAGCTTCTTTAGCCTCGCAACTTGTGCTATTTAAAATAAATATAGCGCGAGACAAGCCTTTTTCATTACTTATGGTGACTAAGATTTTGTAATTTTCGTGCACAACGTAACATTTTTTTGTATATGAATTTTTTACGCCGTAGAATACACTTTATTTAGACAATAGTATGGTTTCTATCTATTATTTAGAAACAATTTTTTTAAAGAAATTGTTCATACAATAGATTTCATTTTATTTTTTTCTGGGTAGTGTATAGCTTCTACGGTCTTCCCATAATACATCATTAATTAATTAACAAAAGTAATTTTTAAAGAAAACACCCGTGATTTGAAGTATTCAGTGTGTAAGTGTGAAGGACCTAACATTTAAAACTACCCCTCGCTAGAAAAATATAAATCTGCCAAAAAAAAAACTACTCACCCCTTCCGCTCCTGCCGACGAACCTGAGGTCGTTGAACTTGGCCACCTGATTCTTCATGAGGGCGGTGGAGTTGCGCAATTCCGCGCAGCAGTTCTCGTCGTTGCCCGCCCTGACGGTGACGAGGGTGCCGTCGCCGATCTCCCCCAGCGCGACGACTTTGAACGCCACCGGCAGAGTCTTGTTCGATCGCCAATGCGTCGGAAGCTGGCTGCACAGGAAGTACGGCGAACCTGCGCACGCCGAGCGTTGAAATTTTAATAAGCGAGGCGATCCTGGCTCGTGTTAAGAGGCTTAGGAGCGAGCCGGGCGCCGGATGCATTTGCTGCGCTTTCGGCTCGGATTTTCTAGCAGGGAAAGGGGGATTTGTTGCTTTGAAATTGCGTTTTAAGCGCTTTTTTGATGGGCTTTGTTTATCGAGAATTTGTTGCTACTGGGAATTTTGGAATTTGCTGATTGTTCGGGAGCAAGTGTTGGGATCGTATGAAGAGGATTTAGTTTAAAAGGGTAAGATTAGAGTTTTTCTGAATGTGTAAAACGTGTTTTAGGTTCTTAATAAACTCAAGAAATTTGTTTAGCACGTACCAAAGATTTTTATGTTGTTTGTTATGTAGCAAATATAAAGATTGAAATTAAATAATACATGGTAGCACAAGATTGTACAGCAAGAATATTAGTTCTATTTTTAAACTATTACTTTATGATTAAAAATAATCAATTTAGTTATTGTTCTTAGTTGCTTCTTTAAATAAAACTCCATTAGTTTTATAGTTTTAGATGATTAAAACCTCCCAATTACGCCGAGTACCTACATAAACAAAAATGATTAACCGAGGCACCGCTCATAAAATCTGTCCCGCACTAAAAGACAAATCTAATATTTCAAGAAAACTGTCTTCTAGCCGTTAAACAAGTCTGTCCTTGAAGAATCTGTCACCAATACAATCGACGACTTTACGGCCTTCGCGAGACGCAATAAGAAAAAAGTAACTTTCGAAGGAGCGAGAAAAAAAAGAGTCGAGGCAGAAATTCGTTGAAGTCTCCGTGTCCCCGGCGACGTAAGAGGAGAGAAAAATCCCCGGGCCAAAACGCAGGTGGCCGTCCAGTTTCTCGGATATTCTCCCCGGCGGAACTCGGAAAGTCATTATACCAGGGGCGACTCTCATTAAATCCGGCGACGTGTGCCGGGGGTACTTATTAGGCAGCCGAGCTAATTGGTAGGGTCAAAGTGTGGGAGGACCACGAAGGATTCGGAGGATGTAGAGGATGCTGGACGCATCTTATGGGATGTAGTTAATGCGCGAGGATAACCGAGGAAAGCTCCTGGCGATTCTGTTTTCGCAGTGTCGGATCTTGAAAATCGATGAGTGGGAGTGCGTTTGCTTTGGTGATTAGAAAAATAAATGAATAGTTTTTTACTTGGTAACTGTTCTTTTGTAACTACGTTATAATTGTGACTTTGAGTAAAAGAAAAGTATCACATAAATTAGAATTGCACGTAAGAAATTTTATTGTAAGCTATAAGGCTGTCATTAAATGTTGTAAAGGATGAATTTACTGCCACTTTATGTAACAATTTTTTTGGTTTTCCGTTAATGATGGTGTACACTAATTTTACTCAACTTAATTAAGTTGATAACACAAAATTTAAGACTAAGGCACTTAGAAGTTGATTTCTTAATTCTTAAGAAAAAAACCTGGCTAATTACACTAACCGACGTGATTCTTGTGGATTGAGTATGGATAATTATTTGCCGCAGATTTTGGACCGCTGAAACCACACAAAAGTGTTCTAGTCCTTCGAATTGTCGAAAAAATTGAGGTTATGTGCTTCAAAAACGCTGGTTTTGAACTTTTTTGGTAATTTATTAGTAGTAAACTTGGAGAAAAGGTGTGTTAGGGAGTTCCTTAATAGCGAAAAAGAAAGCTGAGGTGCAGAAATTGAAGATTGACTGATTACTTCTTTATTTACGTGATTTTATTAGTTGGTACGATATTCAGAACTTAGCTATAAAGGTCATTAGATTCGCATTTTATGAAATAGAAAAGACTAGTTTTGTGTGAGTTTGCATTGACAAAAATTGACTCCTTTAAAACTTTATAAAACAATTATTAATGATCTTATTCACATAAAATCTAAAAAATGTGAATCATTGGTTCATAGAACTTTCACACTTTTAAAATTATTATAACTTTCCCTAAATTGGTTGGGGTTGTAATATAACTGATGATTATATTCAATATTAGTACTTACTGAAAATTGTTTATTAATACTAATTTTAATGAACTGTTGATAAATTCCAAAGCGTTTGGTACCGGCTTCGAGGAAGAAATATGTTTTATTATTGTTTTGTTTTTATTTAACCCTTAATACTTTGTAAATATTTTGCAAACAATTGGATTTCGTATTATTAATTTATTAAAATAATTGATACTACAGGCAATTACCTGCGCTTTAATAAATTATACCGTTTGTACTGTCACTAGGCTGTTGTTTGTATACTACTCAAAATAATTATTCTATCCTATTTGTAATATGCCAAATGTTAATTATTATAATAATATATTGATAAATAGATCGATATAATTAGCTGACCCATATATTCAACGCATTAGCAATGAAGTAAGAAAATTGATTTTATTTAATAAATAATTTGTAAGAATCAAATTAACCTATACATTTGCTTTTACTTTATCGTCATCTATGTTTATTACTATTTTCTTTATCGAACTAACCAAATGTCTAAGTAGATCATTTAACAACATTTTACTTCGAATTCACATTAGTTAATTTCAGTAATAAAACAATACTCTGCATTTTACAAAATGATATCTACCCTCCCAACAACTTTCATTTCAAAACAACCTAAAACTGCACGATCTCAAACTTTTCCATCTTCCCCACCGAAACCAAACTCTGCCCCCAAATTCAAACACCGAAAGCAAAAGGGCCCAACGTCCTCACCTGTCCTGACCAGCTCCCCGGGGTGTTCCGCCTGGGCCTCGCCGACGAGCTTCTCGGTCCACCAGAGCTCGCCGACGGCGGCGGCTTCGCTCATCTCTCCGGCGGCCCCCGCCGGGCCCGGCTCCGCGGCGGCCTCCTCCGGGGCCTGAGGCTGCTGCTGGTACCTCGACTGCTGCTGCTGCTGCTGCTGCTGCTGCAGGCCCGCTAGGTTCTCGTGCTGCTGAACCTGCTGCTGCTGCTGCAGGAGAGCGTGCTGCTGCTGCTGCTGCGGGTGGTTCAGGGTGCTGCCGAAGCTCTCGGCGCCGCAGCTTACCGAGCCCACCGGGAGATGCATCCCATCGGCTAGCGCTGATTCCTCCTCCTGCCGGTACCTCCTCGGCTGAGGTTGGCTCACGCTCGGCGAACTGCTCTGCGGTACCAGCTTTGGAGGGATGCTTAGACACTTTTGGGGGATGGATCGCGGAGGCTAGATTAGCTTGGACATTCTTAGCCCTTCACACCTGGCGGGAAGAAAATTTGGGCATCAACTTTTTCGCCTGACGTTTCGAGTTATGTTCATGGTCAGCACCGTAAGCTTTTTATCGGGACACCGTTTTTTTCACTGACGGACACTGCTAGATAAAAATCCTGCTTCGTTCACGCTAAAACCGAGCTTTCGTCGAGCTTGTGGGCGAAGCTTGTTTACTTGTTCCTCGATGTATCACTTATGTACAGCTCGTATTCCACTAACTCAATTACTTTGTACTATTCCGTAAAAACTCTCCTTACAACCGTGCAATTTCACAAAGAGTTCCGGACACCGAACTATATTATTTACAAATGAGAATCCCGCGGGGCGCAGCACAGCCAAGACCCGTGAATCCCGGCCGACATCACACACCGGTTTATCAGCATCCGATCGCGATGAGTTCCCGCGCTCTTCTCTCTCACATGGCAGTTGGCACTTGTCACTCGCGCTCCTCGATCGGCGCACAACTCGTAACCCATTCCCAGAGGCACGGCAGTCGAGAGAGAACGGCTCCTGCGGCAGCGCTACTCCGGGCGGTGATTCTCCGGCGGCGTCCTTAGCCGTCTGTCCATCTTCTCCGGACGAGAGCGCGAGCCGAGTGTCACACGCGTGACGCGTCCATGACGTGTGCGCGGCTGAGGCGGGAGGGAGAGAGAGAGAGAGAGAGAGAGAGGAAAGGAGCGCGTGGCGCGAACGCGAACGTCAGTCGCGCTCGGCGGCTCGCGACGTAATGCCCGTGAGCTCGCCACGCTCTCTCCGCCGTCCTCTCTCTCTCTTTCTGTCTCGCTTCCCCTCTCTTTCTGCTCGAGCCGCCGCTCGCCAAAGCTGCTGCCTGCCTGCCTGCTCCTCGCGTGCCGCGTGTGCGAGAGCCAAGCGCGGAAGCCGCGCTCGGGCCGCCGATGCCGATTCGTCGCTCTGGCTCGAGTCGAGCACTCGAGAGCTCTTGTCCTCGAAGGACAAGATGGTGCGGGCGAGGAGCTGGGTGCGGGAGTTCGCGAAGGGGCTTTTCCTGATTTTTCGGAGCTTTGCGGACTTGCTTTCGATCGGTATCGGCGAGATTACGAATTTACGAGCTGCAAGCTTTATTGATCAATCCTTAGAATTTGATGGCAGTGGAATAAAAAATTTTATAGTTTATGATGAAAAACTTTTGATACAAACTTCATTTAAATGCAATTCAAAATGTTTTACAGAATTTCTAGAAATTTTGATATACTTGTACTCTGAACAGGTGGATATTTTGGAGTTAAGAAAAGTTTTTAATTATTTACTAATCAATGCGCCAAAATAAGTAAGCACCCTCCCCAAGATATACCCCAAAACAACGTCTGCAAAAAAGGCACATCGTGTGAACTATCCTCCCTAAAAAAACGAGCAAAGATTCCCCGAAGCTCGCCAAGTGTACACTACGCAAGGCGGTTTCGTTTGACAGACGGAGAGGATATTCAATCACACATGCAACTTCTTACGCTCCCTCGCTCGATATATTCCCATTCACATTTTTACGTCCCCGCACGCGAGAAGTTTATAACGCGCCTGCCAGCTTTTGCCCGGTTGGCCATTGTGTTCCCTCCGCCTTCCTCCTCCTCTCTCTTTTGTCTTCGGCAGCCCCCTTGTCTTTTTTTCCACTTGGCCCCGCGCGCGCGGAGGTGCACTGCTGACGCTTGCGGAGGCACGTGCTCTCGCATCCTCGCATCGTGCGGATGAATTCGAGCGCGAGCCAATGACCCTGCCAGGTCGATTCCGCGGCAAGATTTTTTTTTCTATATGCCACGCGGCTCCCCGGGGCTGCTGACGCGTATGTCGTTGCGTCAAGGATTACATATATACGGGCCCGGAGGAAATAGTTTTCTCGTTTTATGCAAACCGAATGGGGAAAATGGTGATTATTTTTTCGAGCGCCGTTCGGGGGGTTTTTCTATTTGAGCGATTGATTTTGACGTTTGCGCAGGCTGTTATGCATTATTTATAAAGTGCTTTAAAAGGAATGACGTACTTTTCGGTTTATTCGATTTTGTTTACCTTTTTTAAATAACATTTTTTGGATTCGATTTTGAATAAAGAGTCTAAAACTGGTTCTAAAACTATTTAATATTTATTTAAATATATGCAAATAAAAAAGAGTTGAGCTTATATAATTATTGCTGAATACTTAGACTTTATTATATTATATTTGTAACAATACGGAGTGTTCTATCAATAGACATCGTTAAAGTACATTAACGAACTTAATCACAGCTGTTTTACTTACGGTGCAATTTATTCATGACTACTTAAAAACAGGTTTAAGCCGACGTTATACGGATAATTATTACGTAGTTGGAAAACAGAAACGGAACAGGTAATTCTGCTGCTAATCGCCGGGAGAACGTCACGAAGCTCCCGTCACTTTTGACATTAGCGAATATTTGACAAAATCATTAGTACACGTCAAAAGTGTACATCCGATGAATAATTTTGCACTTTTAAGAAAGGAAGTCGATGAGTCACTTGGGGAAAAATCACTTGCTAGATGATTCCATGAGATTTTAGGAAAGTAGCAGTTGCTCATGTGATGCATATTAAATTCGTATCTAGTCATCCTTGGCCTATAATTTATATTCTAAATCCAGCCTTGATATTTTTAGCTTTTTCTAGGATAGAAGAAGGTGTACTATTAAAGTCAACTACATTGCAGGCGATCTGTACCCGTACAAATTCATCGACGAGCTTTCCGATCACTTTTATTCAGTATCAAATTGTCTCACTTGCAGATTTCTCAATTGGCGCGCAAATCATATAAGCGCTAATTCCCATTAGGGTATAGTTGAAATTCTCGCGCGGTAACCGTAATTACCATTAAAAGCCTCACATTTAATTAATCACCCGGTAAACAAAGAAACCAGAGAGCGAAGCCGAAAGGGCCATCGAAAGCCCATAGCTGAAATATTATAATAAAGCGATATAATATATACCGCCGCGATGATTCATCAAACGCAGCGACTCGTTCGACGTTTCTCTCCCGGGCTCTATGACACATTAAATTATAAAGTAATTAGTTATCATCGAGCGAAGCGCGACGCAGAAATTTCACACGAGATAAAGGCCGCGTCACGTAGGAGGCTCTCTCTCTCTCTCTCTCCCCGAACGCGGAACAGATTTTCGGAAATATCGACTGGCTAATGTGGGTCAAGGGGCAATTAATTCCCTCGCGGAACCGGCGGCCCGTGGGCGTCAACTGCGCATGTCCGAGCGCGTCTTGAGGGGGGCCCGCCGCGGCAGGGATACAATAGGAAACGCGAAATAATAATAGCCGCGCGGCTTATCGGCCACTTTCCCACGGCGCGAGCCCGAAATTTCGCTCTTTTATTTCGGGGGGCCTGCCGCGATAAGCTCTCCGGGGGCCGCTGCGATTGCGACGCGCGAGGATGATATTGTGTCGTGTCGCGCCGACGAGGAGAGAGCGATGCGCGTTCGTGCCTGCTGTTAGAAGAGCGGCGACTATCGCTAGGCGGAAAAAACAGAAAATCGGCCGACGAGCCGAAGAGCGCGATCTCGGGGATCGGATTAATTTGGCGTGGGACAATGTTTTCAAGCGCTCGGGGCTGGATCCTGGGAACCGCTGATAGAGACGATATAAATAGCTCTTGGCAGGAAGTTGATTGATTGTTAATTGGATAGGAGCTAACTAAGGAGATGGAGTCTAGTTTTTCGGTTTGAATTTACGTCGCTTTGCTGGACGAAGGAGTGCGAAGGATTTTTACGGGCTTTGAATTTCTCACGACGGCTGTTGAAAAATTTTTTTTAAAAATGATGAAATGTTCGAGCAAAATGTACCTTTATTAACAAAGCGAACACATTTTTTTGATAAAATTTAACAATTTCTTTTTGTTGTAACGATATTAGAAAAAAGAAAAAAAAATTATGAAAAAATTTTTCATAAAAATATCTAAAAGCGTTGTACTCAGATTAATTGAATAAATTTATATATTTGTAAGTACTGAAATTCATCAAATGATGAAGATGAATGAACTTCATGTTACTGATTTTATTTTCTATGCGTATTAGTAGATAACTTCCGATATTGGTAAGACCGACGTAGAGGAAATAAAAGTGAACATACTAAAGTAAGATTTAAAAAATATTGTTTCCAATTTAAAATTTCATTTCATTTTTTATATATTTGTAATATTTTTCCATAGCTATAAAAATATTTCTTATTAGTACTTATTGTACTATTTTGTTTGTAGAAATGAATATGATTTGCTGTTCTTTAGAGATATATTGCTGTCAATGTGTTTACACTAAGATTCTTTAAATTAGAAAAGCACTCATAATTGAGGTAAGTAAGCTAATTTTCATGCAGTAAACCTGTCAAACTTTTTAATTTGTATGTTTAATTATTCTCAAAGAAATCTGCCATCGAGTTATTGATGAGTATAGTATAATTTTTTCTAAAACTGTTTTTTCCGAGCAAAGTTTCTTGAGAAGTATTTTTAAATCTTATTAACCTTTCAACTGAAGATGCAAAAATAAAATTTAATATACTTGAAGGAGCGATTTGCAACAAGTCTACTTAGAAATTTATTAGATTCAAAATTGTGTGTTCTCATTTCAAAACTAATTGCTTTTTGTACCATATTTTTTGCAAGATTACAATTTCAATAATTATCCGATAATTTGAACATATTCGACATTGCATCAATCAATAATGGTAGTAAATCGCTTAATGACAAAGAAGTGTTTAAATATTGGAATTTTCCTCCAAAGTAATTGATAGCTCCACCCGGCCATTTTTTACTACAAATATAGAGTGCGATTAGCGACCAGCAAAAGAATTCTTCCCAAAAAATCTTACCACCAAATCGAAAACACATCCAACCCCTGAATCCCTCTAAACTTGCCCAACACGCAAGGATGCAAAATCCCGCGTCTCATCAGCTCTCTCACCTCCGCTGGCCGCCCTCCCAATCTCCTTCTGAGCACCCCCACCCCTCGCGCAGGCGTCCTAGGTACCTCCTAGAGGCTCGCAGGAGGCGACTCTACGTCTAAGTGAGGGCGAGAGAGAGAGAGAGAGAAAGAGAGAGGCTCGCCGGCGAGGCGTAACAAGTGTCCGTGGCTGCGTGACGTCAGGTCGCGCGCCGCGGAGGCGGAGCCACGTCGGGGCGGGGGGAGGAGGGTGGAGCGTTTCCCGGCCCCCCTCCCGCGGCTCCTTCGAAGGAGCGATTTATCGCAAAGCGACCGACGGATAAGGACCGGCCGAAGAAAGCGGGAGCGTAGGAGTTTCCCCGAGTCGCGGATAGGAGGCGGGCGGGACCTCTGCGAGCGCGGAGAGAAAAATTCACCGACGACGGATGGGGGCAGAGCGAGGAGGTCGCGAGAGTCTTGCGGCGATGCCTTGCGGAGAGTCGGCTTGATTAAAAGTGAGAGGTTTAACGCTTTTTAAGTACGCTTAACGAGTCAAAACAGTGACTTTGTTAGGTTTGTGGAGATGGCGGAATTTTAAGGAGGATCGCGGGGACGAATGCCGTAAGCTTTGCTTTCTGCACAGGGGAGTAAATCGAGACGATTTTTTTTCGTTACAGGTGTGGAAAAAAGAATAATTTTCTATTGTTCGGGCTGTTGGATTTTCAAATAATTTTAATAATAACAAAGATATTACACATTTTATGTATAATACATCACTCAGAAATCCGAGGTATTTCAGATAAAACCTCAATTATTTTTTCACCTTAAAAAATTATTCCGTTATTTAGATTTGAGTAACTCAAAAACGTATAAATGTGAATTACGTTTAGAAAATTATGTCTGATCACACAAGGAAATTTCTACTTCACCCAGTCCGAAGTCATAGACCACACCGAGTATCGAATCGGCCCTTTATTAAATATAATTTACTAATTCAATACCACTTCTACAATACAGCTCTCACAATTTCTCATCATCAAAGGGGCTCCCTCGAAACCAGCTGAGCAGATCGCAAAAGAGCAAGTAAGAATAAGCATTCGGGGCTTCCGTCCCTTATACACATCTCGGCGTTGCTTTGGAGAGCTGCGCCTCGGGGTCCCGCAAAGCGCTACCGTTTATTGCACTGTGGTCTACTAAAGTGGGAGAATCGAGCCGCGCTCTGCGAGATGCGGTTTCGCTCGTACTTGGGCCACTCTCCGGAATGTAATTAACCCGTCGACGGCGCGCGCGCCTCGTTTTTTTTTTTTTTTTTTTTTATTTCTTTTTATATTCCGCCGGGGCCCCGAACCTTTCGGCGATCGTCGCCGAGAGCCTTCGATGAAATCGGGCTCGTTAAAAGGGCGTTCGTATATATATAGAGGAGATCGAGCTGCTACCGCCGCTGTGGTTTTTAAATAGTACCGCGAAGAGGAATTCATTGCCGATGCTATTTGAGGTCGGAATGGTTTAATTTAGTTACCGGAGAAACGCGAGGATCGCCGCATGCTCGAGGATTTGCGAGGTGATTGATTTGCTGGGTTACGGATCATTCGATTAATGAAGATAAACGGCAGCGTGACAGTTGATTAGGCTCAGTTTTATTACGGTTGCGGTACGTTTTTTTGAGGTTGAGCTTGATAATCGAGAGGCGAGAGGAGAATGATTAGCTGGTGTTTTTTTTTTAACAATTTTGATACACTAAAATTACTATTAATATACTCTATAGGTAATTAGATATTAATCCTAAAATATTCAAAAACTAAAACCAACTAAAATATTCATGAAACCTCTCGCTTTCTACCTTTCGATTACGTTTGCTTACCATTAGGTTCAGCTTATTAGATGATTTCAGGGAAAATCGAGTCGGCTTCCAGAAGAGACCTATAATCATCGCGTTTCTCGAGAGATGATTTCAGGATCGTCGGCCGGGCAACAATGCGGCTGGCAGCGATCTCGGTTGAAAATTGTCGTTGTTTCATTAATGCGACGAATTACGATTTTGCACAAGAAGCGATCTCCCGAGATTTCACAATGATTTACCGCTGCATTTTAATAGACGGTGCACTACTTACGAAGAAAAACGATATTTCTACTCAAAAGCGGTAAAAGTGATGGGTTTTAAATATTTCGCCTTGTTTCCCTTTCGAAAAAAGCCTCTTTCTTTTCCTGATTAAAGCGTAGTAGCTTGTTCTCCGCGTTTAGTAATACTGCACGCTTCTCCTTTTCTCTCCCGGTTGTACTAAGAACCACGTTAATCAGCCTTTCGCCGCGCAAAGCTGCGCTAATAAGCCATAAATAAGCGGCAGTCTTCCGTATACACCGTGTTGGCAAGAAAGTCGAGAATGAAAAAAGAACTAGCTTTGAAAATTTCGTAATTTGTTATGTATGCTTAATCGTTGTTTTAAATAAAACAAATCTTTTTTACAGCGTTTGTTTTATATGTTCTATATTTCGTTTATTATCGAAGCAAAACATTCAATTATAATTAAAAACAATCTGAATAATATTTTATAATATGATAATAACTATTGAATAGACTGCCGCGATAATAATTCAAATATTAAAAATGGCCAGGAAACTAAAAAAAAAATAGCTAGGGAAATTTGTTTGTTTTTTTTTGATTATTTTTAAACTTGAAAGACTCCAATGAAATAACATTATTCATTGGCAGCTATTCAATTCCGTAGATAAAGGAAAAGTTTAAAATATTTTTTTAAATTTTTCTTAAAATTTAAACTGGGAGAGAGAAAAAATTAAGAATTCGATGAAAATATTTGGATACAGGGTGTACGTAATCTTACAAGTGGACGGCGAGGTGCTGACCCTCGCGATTAAAACATCCCTTCCTAAATCGGACTTGTACACGATTAGATGACCTTTTCTTCCACCCTTTCTTCCTCCGTACAGCGAGCGCAGATTAAGTACAAACCCCGTGCTTGCATGCTTAATAACCTTGTACTTACATGAAATTTGTGTGTGTCTAGACATTCTGTTTTGAATTATTGCGGACGTTTTATGCGATAAGTGTTTTTGTTCGTAATTATATAGGATCAGTTTCTTTAGAAATTTGATTTAATTAATCTGTGTTCAAGCATCTACATTTTCTAGCTAATAGAATTTTGAATTTCCCTGTTATATTTTATAAAATATATAAATCATTCTTGAAAGATTTAAACGATTAAATAAAATATTAATCAGCAAACTATTTTTTCTAGTCTATTGAATACAGTAGCAATAAAAATTTCGAGTACACATTTCGCTTGGTATTGACTGTTTTTAACTAAAAGGCTATCGTCAGTTATTTTAAGGGTTATTTTGATTATAGGTTTATTTAAATATTCACAGATTTCCAGGAATATATAAAGGCTTGGAAGAAAGACATTGCGTGACTTCAAACCTCTGAAAGTTTTATATTGATTCAGTGGAAATTGCACCTGAAAATTGCGGTAAGTAATATTCTTATTGATGGGTAGTTCAGAATCACAATATGAATTAATATAATATACTATTACTAAAATTATATTTTGCCTTAATAAAAAAATTACATTCGATTATTTGCATAATATTACGATAATAATAGTGGGATCGATTAGCAATGAAATTTTCTATATTAGAATATATTTTAGGAGGAAATAATTAATTTCACAAAATTTTAGTGCAGTATGCTTATTGAGCAATTTAAAATTTACCCATTTTAAAACAGTAAAATTAAACATTTCGTTCTCCTTCTTAGGATTATATTCTTTCGCAAAATACAAATTTTAATGTATTTTCAAAATTTTTATTTCATACCGTTACGTGATATACACCGGCTTTATAAACAAGAAAAGCAAGCAAACTTACATTCTTTCTTTAAAACAAACAAAAAGAATAAACGGATCAAATTGAGCTTTTATTAAGTTCAAGAAAAAAAAGTTTTAATATGAATTCACATACGATACGATACTCGCAGCAGGCGGAATTGGGCCGCGAGAGACGTTCGACTCGCCTGCTTGTTTTTTTTTTTCCTTTCCGCCGCTACCAATTCAAATCCGGTCCTCGTGCAGCTAATAGAACCTTTTTGCGGTTTTAGGACGCAAACACGCGATAAGAACGAGGAGAAACTTCCAGAATGGAGCCAAGAAACGTTGGCGACGGCGATTTTCGTCGAGGCGTAACGAACGGATGAGCGCCGAGGTGTTCTTGCGACTGCAGTCGTATGGCATATTTTTTGTACTCTCATGGTTTATTCGTTTTACGCCGGTTAGGCCGCCTTTAACGGAGTTTAAGGACATTGTAGTTGTGCGATTTTTCAAAAGAGTAAAAAAATACGCGGATGAGTGTCACTTATCAAATCATTTGCACTTCAAATCGTATGTAATAACAATTTTTAGATTTATCTTTTTTTTTAATGCTTACTATGTATTACATTGTGAATTAAGTAAAAATATAATATAACTTTTGAAAATAATAAAATTGTTTACTAAAACCTTTACTGCAAGCCTGTTGAAAACACACGAAATTAGTAAAAATATAAATACAATGAAGCCTCCATAAAAACGTTAACACTCAATTTGGCAATCAGTTAAAAAAAGTGTTTATAAAGTGTTTCAATTCAATTGTTCGCAAAATTTTATGAACCAACCCAAACAACGTTCAATCCCCGAAGCTTCTCTGCTAGAAAAGCTTACTCTAACAGGTTTCGAACGTCGGGAACACGAGCAGCCCTGGATTGTTACGCGAATATGTTTCTCCCCTAAATAGGGGTAGAGCCGAAACTGTAGCCCAAACGACGAACAGCTCTTTTGTGTGCGTGCATAGCCCGTTAATAAGCTTAATAAAGCGGCCGCGCGCTTGACTCGCCGCCCTTTGGCTACCTGCGAAAGTAGGGTCGCGATGACCACGACTGAGGATATTTAATTTTTGATAAACGGATAGTTTACGATTATTTGCCTACTGATTTTAGGACGCGCTTCTGTTTTCGGGTCTTTTAATTGGTCGGGTTGCCTGTGCAAATAGGAAAAATCTCTGTGAATATACGGTTGTGAAAATAATTTTCAAGTTGTTAAAAATAATAAGTAAATAATTTTCTGAGGATGGACAAGAAATACAAGACTCTGTACTGCAATTTTTAGGAATATTTAAAGAAATTTTGCAAAGTAGTACTTAGCAATCTTTTTATTAGTTTATATTCTACATTATTTTATAAACTAACTTTTAATGAATAACAATTCACCGAGTAACTCAAAGGAATAATATACAACCCCGTGCTTGAATTCATAATTTAAACTTTAGAACACGTGGAATTTACTTGATGCATGGCTTTAGAGCTGCCAGGAAGATTTGTCAAGCTTTGAAGATTACATCAAAAGGATAAGGATTAGAGTGCAAATGTGGAAAGACCCCTCATCAAAGTTTTCGGCATATGAACATACTTCGATACATTGCAGAGGTAAATTATGAAAAGGATTCCTGAAATCCTCGCGTGAGCCTATAGTGTTTCACAGTGAGTTTTATTAATTAAATGAATGGGTTTATTAAAAATGTTAATTTTAAATCTTTAAAATATGTATGGACCAAAGCAATAAATTGAATTGTATTTGTGGATTATAATGTTATTATTAATAAAATATGAATTATTAATAGAAAAAAAAAATTTATAATTTATAAGGGTTTTAGACAAGTGTTCTTTGGTGGTAAATATAGGATTTTTACTTACCGACCGAACACTTGACTTGCCAGTAGATGGTAAGTTACCGACAGATACGGAACTTTACTCCGAAGATAAAACATAATGTATCCGTGAGTAGTGCTGTCGATCGGTAACACAAATATTTCGTTCCGAGGTAGACTTTCAACTTTTTTCGCTAGGGGTTAATGGTAGGTTCAGTAAATCAGCAGGTTTAAGCTAAGGGTAGTTTCAGAAAAAATTATTTTTCTGATTTATTTTTCCTCAATAATTGTTAATTCGTACTGTTTTTTGCTATTTGTTTTGTCATTTAAAAAACTATTACTCCAAGTTTTGAATTTTATAATATTAAAATTAATAAAACAATTTTTTTATCGGATCTACATTTCCCTTATAAAAAGTTAATCGGCCGCGCGAATAATTCTCTGACAGGTGAAAGATCGATCAACCAATTCACGTATCAATATTTCAGCAATCGGAAGCGGTAGATAAAGCCGGGCTTAAACTCAAGAGCAGAACCGATTAAACCAAATGAAATTACAAGCGCCATAAATCAAGAGCTGCATCTCGCTCAAAAAAAAACCAGTCACCGAGACCAAAACTGAACGAAAAATTTCCTTCCCGAAAACCATCGAACCGCGAAAAGAGATTCCCTCGCAATCGGCAGCACAGAAACCGTGGCAAACAAAGAGCAGAGAGAGAGAGAGAGAGGAAAAAATCGCAAGAGCCCGTCAATTAAACGACGGATCAGAGAGAAATCATACGCTCAGCCTGTCGCGCGCGTCATCCATTGACGAAAAACGCAGGAGCGCTCGCGATAAAATCTCGCCGGAGCCGACGGTAACAGGATCCTCCGGGGACACCGCGACAATGGCACCGCCGAAATATCTCGGGCGCATTGTCGCACTGCAGCGGCGAGGGTTAATGCTGGATATTGTGAGTACTGCAGGCCATTATGACGCGGCTGCGATCTTTCTCTCTTTTTTTTTGGCCGGGGTTTCAGCCGGTTTTTTGGGGATGATACTTGAGCTACTTACTGGCTGGGGCTTTGGAGATCGCGAAGGAGGAAGTTCGGGTGACACTGGTAGAGCTGCTTGTCAATACTGTATTATATTTACTTTAATACAGAGCTACAAAAAAATTAAAGCGTTTTGTACAATTTTTTATTTAAAACGAATAATTATTAAAGAATGTACGTAATTTATTAATTTTTTAATCAGCTGTATAAAGGAGTAGTTGCCCCTTGACATGTACCTTACTTTCAGAGCATCCTGAATTGTGAGTTGCCTACCATCAGGGGTCGAAGATGGAAACTAGTCTTGAACCAAAGACTTTGGGCTTACGAATTTTAGGTTGTGAAAAACTTTACTTACAATCGACACACTTTTATTGTTCAAATTATTATTTTTTTATTTTCAAAGTGATATAGTTTTTAAATACCATCTAATAAGTGAAATACAAATTTATATGGTTTATCAATAAACTTTTTCTATAAAAGAATTTTAGACGTCTAGATATGATATTTATGAATATTACTTTACTTTGCAATAAAAATACTTAAATTATTATTACGATATTATAATCGAACAAAAATCACTGTTTTCCTTCCTTAAAAAATCGATGGGCTGGAAAGTGAAGTCAGTTTATTCGTGATTGGCTGATCAGTTTATTCATGATCTGATTGGCGGAAAAATAGTATCAAAAAAAGAAAATAGTACGCACGAAGCGCGTTGGATTTCCCTAGTAATTATATAAAACAAATTATCTGTTTAAAAAAACGTAACTGCGATAAAGATTACTTAATTAAAAAGATTAATTAAGATTAAAAGAAGATAATAAAATGATTTTTGAAATATAATCTGTATAGCCTATCTGTTCATAATGTTATTGCGTTCTTTCATTAAGTTAATTAACAAAATCAGTGTCAAAATGAATAATAAAAAGAAATATGAAAGTAAAAAAAAACATGATAATGATCCTTACGTCAAAGAAGTATCTCAAGTTAAATATGAACATCATACAGCCAATATTTTGATGTAATCTCTCAAAAACCTATTGCAGTCGACACTCTCCCGAACGCGTTTCATTTTTCCGATCAAGATAAACCCTCGACGAGGAGCAAGCGTTTAAACCTCGTCGGGAGAGCGAGCTTTGAAAAAAGCGGAATTTAATTCCCATTTACCAAAATCGCAGCCGACGAATCGTCGAATCGGATCGGAGCTCCTCTTTCCGCTCCCCAAAGAGAGAAGAAAGGTCCGTACCGAGGTGGTGAGCCGCGCTCTCGTCTCTCTCGAAGACGGGAAGGAAAGCCATCTCTCCTCCGGTCCGGCTTTTCTTCTCCACCTCCCTTTTTTTTTTCTTCTTGCTCGCACAGTAGCCGCGCTCGGTTACACGCACACCCATTTGGGTGTGTCTCCAAAGATATACGGTTACAGATATGATATTTCTTTCCATTGCTCTCTCTCTCTCTCTCTCTCTTTCTCTCTCCCTTTCTTCCGGCTAATGCCTCGCGCTTTTCTTGCCAGCGGATCCAGCGGACGCGGAGACAGAGAGGATAGACTCCCACGCGCCGATGGGAATGAGATCGCGATCGATCGCAGCTTACGCTGCGGAACAATGAGGGCGGTCTTGGTGTGGATGAGGTACGCCTGAGGGGGGGCAGTTTTGGGAGCTCAGTGATTTCTAATGGATTGTCGTTGGGTTTTATTGGCCGGAGGAAGAATGCTTTGCGGAGATATTACGATTAATAATAAATCTTGGTTTTGCCGCGGAGAATGTTGGCACGCCGGCACGAGTTTTTTACGATTCGGTGGAGAATTGAGATGCTTATTTTGGGGGTTAGTTACTTTCTACAATGTTGTGGAATAGTTACTTCGAATCACACTGGAACTGTCTGTATACTATTTAACATACAAAGAATTTATTTGAAAAGCAAAATTTCTCAAGTTTTACTTTATTTTCGATTCAATTTGGTAGCTTCACTACCCTGTTGGAAGTTTTCACCATTATTTGACTATTAGTGAAGTAGCTACAAAAAATCGTGAAATTTCCCACAGGGTATCTCTAACTTATAACAAAATTATAAATATACCCTCTATAGAGAAAGGAATTTACAGATATTGAAAAGGCTTCTATAAGCGTGTTTTTTAAAATTTCTTTAAAAAAGTTTAATATATATTTTTATACTTTAAGGATTGTTGACTGTCAATAAATAGATGTTATTTTTTAAAAGGAAAATATATTATATATATTTTGAAAAATTGAAAAATTAAGAATTTTAAAACTTCTGTCTGATAGTAAAATGATCCCATTCAATACCATTTGATTCCGGGCTTCTTTTAAAATCTATTCAGCCTTTCTTTTTTCGAATACATGAAAAAAATCGTTGCGACACGTCGACTATTTTAACTAGCCTTTTTGTATGTCCACACAGTCCCTTGCTCTTTTGTTCGCC
The DNA here is from genome assembly GCA_035047165.1 of Ormyrus rosae. Taxonomy (NCBI): domain Eukaryota; kingdom Metazoa; phylum Arthropoda; class Insecta; order Hymenoptera; family Ormyridae; genus Ormyrus; species Ormyrus rosae. The sequence continues at coordinate 18,681,041 of JAWWML010000062.1, forward strand.
CGAATGTCCCCAAAACAGGCAAAATGCTTAAAATATTCAGTCACAAAAATCAAAAAACGCGCCGAAAAATAAAACAATCAACTCCCGACCACAGACCCATTCATTCCCGCCAAGCCAATGATCCCTCAGTCACTGAAATCGCCCTCTAAGGTTAATCATCCCAATCCAGCAGTCAAACTGCCCCACTTTTTTCGCAATTTTTTCCTCGGCTTTTTCGATCTCTCCAGATTATCATTCCTCGTTCGGAGTGTTCGTCTTGAAGGAAAAAAAAGCAGAAAATTAACGTCCCTACGGCCGAGAAAACGCCGGCCTGGTCGCTTTACGACGTCGTAAAAGGCCCCGCGTCGTCCGGTAGCAACGACTAACTTAGGAAGTCGAAAGGAGGCAATAGGACCTTTTTCCTTTTCAACCCGAAAAATCCATAAAAATCCGAAAAAGCCAGAGTCCGCTCGGTGGTGGCGTACCGTCCTCCATTGTCGGCCAAAGGCACTTCTGCGCGCGCGCCTCGTTGGCGAAGCAAAAAAAAAAGAACTCCGAAAACCTCAACCCTTGCCCGCGATGCGGTCTGCTCGGTAAAAAATCGAGCAAAAAAAGAATGGCTCCTTTTTTAAGAAGCGCGCGCGCCTTTGCGTTTTTGCTCGTAAAAGGCTCGTGGCGCCCTTTGTCGAGGCTTTTTGGGGAATCGAGTTTTCCCGCTCGTATATCATTTTTTGGGAGCGAGGTCGGGAAAAAAAACAAAACACAAGAGGAGCCTCAGCTCGGTTTTACGGGGAAGATGCGATTTTTTTCGAACGGGTCGGCCGGGAAAAATGGGTAGATTCAGTGCTCGGGTTTGGAGAATTTGACGCTGCTGCGTTTTGTTTGACGGTGCAAAAAAATTCTTCTTCTGTATTTTGACTTAAAAAATGCCTGACGGGGAAACATTTCTGGGATGTTATTTTTACGAGATTCGTTGTTTGTTTGAGACTTTTTTAGTTGTGAAAGTTTCGGAGAAGACCATCATCCATTTTTTTTTCTTGGCGCGTAAAAAAATTTCGGTGTTTAGAGTTAAAAAAAAAAGAAAAAACGTCGAACGCAGAAGCTGTTTTACGAGATTATTTTACGTTCGCAAACAAATACAATTTTATTTTCTACGAACTAGATCATTAAATTACAAAAGAGTAATTATTGACTGCATAAAGATTTATGTATTACAAAAATATGGCTTCGGCTATTGAAAATATTCAGATATTTTTCTAAGAAATCTGTTTTCATTCACACTTTTCTACCCGTTGACACAGAGGGTGAACACTTTATTTTGATAAATGGGAATGTTTCACGAATCCTCAAGGTGAATCCCGCGATTATACGCGATCAACTCAAAACTAATATCCGATATCTCCAAGTTCAAAAAGATAAATCTCCCAAGTGCTGCAACAGATAATCTCCAAAAATACGGCCTCCCACTCGACTCCCCTCCGCATCTCGGAAATAAACAAGCCAATAAAAATACCGAAACGACGAAAATATATGCTCGGGCGCGTGTCACCGAAAGACAAAGCGTCCTCCTGTTTCGGCGCTTGATCTACGAGCGCCTCCGCACAGCTGTTCGCGCGCGTTTATCTCGCAGGCACGTCCCGGGCGAAACCCTTTTGTCTCTCTCCCGCGAGAGAGAGGCTGATCAAATAGACGTAACGGCTCGGGAGAGCCTCCGGCACGCGCTTCTTTCGCCCGAGGAGTTTATATATCTCGCTGGCTGATTTTTTTTTCTTGGATTGCTTTACGGGCTGTTTTAGTCGTTTGAGGTGGCAGCGCGTTCTTTGGGACTTATTTATAAGGCTGTGGATCTGGGTGAAATTGATTTGGTTTTGGGCTGATGAATGACGTTTGCTGGAGCGCAGTTTTTCGCTTTGATTATGTTTATGAAGTCAAACGGAGAAAGAAATGAAAGTTTTAATGGAATCTTTATAAACTCCAAGTGGGTTATTTATAGTTTAGAGGCGATTACCTTACGATTATTATACAATTATCTTTATTAAAAATTAGATTATTTTTTAAATAAAATAATAATTTAAATTTCCTAATTATTGTTGAAAACTTTCGCCTTTTTTTTTAATTCGACCTATAAATTAAAAAAAGGAAACTGTTTCAATTTCTTAAATACAATTCTAGTAAAATAAAAAAGTTTATTTTACCTTTTATATAATTGCAGATAATCGTTATTACTTAATCAATCGCACAAAATCTCTCGGCGGTAAAATTGATTTCCAAGATTCCAACGACTGACCAATCGAGAGCAAAAATTACCTTAAAAACGACCAGCAGCTCGCCGGAAATGGAAAAAGCCCGTCCAAAAAGAGGAAAATCCCTTTTCCGTTTAAAAGGACCGATGAAGAAGGCGATGCGGCGAAACGTCATCGGCGCGCGAATCTCCGGTCGACCTTAATCTCGGCGCTGAAATCGAAAACAGCGGCAGCAGCAGAAGCGGCGCCCGCGAATGAAAAGCCTCGCCGCGCGAGGAGGAAGAAAGAGGCGTGATGCGAAGTAAAGATCCGTGACCCCTTTTCTTTTTCTTTTTTTTTTCTTCGTTCCCTCGCGCTTTGTGCCCCGCGCCCTTTTTTCCTTCCTCCTTTGCGTCATTTGGGGCCGCGCCGATGCGCGTTCACACCTTTTCCAGTGACTTTTAGAATGCTCGGGCGTCCTTTTGTTGACGGCTGAGAAATCTTTCTTTCTAGGAGGGAACGACGTTATTGAGCCACTTGAGCAATTTTTTATACGAGCTGTTTATGGACATCATTGTGAACGAATACTAGATTATCTCTTGGAAGCTATTCTCGATGTTTTCGTTTTTACGATGTAGTTTTTTATAGGATCTGTGAACGGCAGCTTTTGTGTGTACTTAATTATTTCCGCTGCAGTTCAGTCTTATTTAAAACAAAGACTTATTTAAATGTCTGTTGAAGAGTCATTATTTATACACGAAGAAAAATTTTCTAGTAAAAATTGCATTAGTAAATTTTAATTTGACCAGACTGTAAAAATCTAAAACATTACCATGTTCCTAAAGTAAAGTTTTACAAGTCGAAACATGAAAATTTATCATTGACTTCATAAAATTTACTAGAAACTATAGTAATTTTTTTAGATTTTTGTAGTCTGTGATCAAATTAAAATGTACTATTCTAATTTTTACTAAAAAATTTTTCTTCGTATATTAACCATCATAATCCAATAGCAACGAGGCTTTCCGACTTGTTTTTAACTAACATACTGTTCCACTTCACCGAAACGTCCTAAAATCCGAAAATAATCCCGAAACACTTAAAAAAAATCCCCGTCCAGCCCGAACTCTTCCAAGAACGACAGAGCGAAGACATCTCTCGAACGAACTCACCGTCGGAAGTGCGTTCGGCCGTAAGCTTCGCGAGCCCAGAAGCGGAAGTCCCCGGCCGGCAGATGAATGCCGGCCAACTGTCGGTCGTGTCGCCGGCAGTTGCAACAACATGAGAGCAGGCACGCGCGCCGCGCACTTTCGGGGCTGACCGAAGAGGCCGCGGCGCGACTGAGGTCTTAAGGACCCCCCCTGGCACTTTATTATCCCCCCCGATCGGCCCTAATTGGGGTACAGCGGAATCCCATTAGGCGGAGCCTCTTTTTCCCGGAAACTCTGGATGCGAGACGTTCGGGGGTGTTGCGGCCGGGGAGAGAAGGATGTTGTGTTGCGGGGACGGTCATTGGGAGATATTGGGCGAGGAGCAGTTTTGAGAAAGGTGTCTGGCTGATTGTTCATTCGATTCGAATGTTAAGAGTTGGTCGAATTTGCGATATTTGATTAGACGGGGATGATACTCTGGTGTGAAATGAAAAGGGATCAAATATTTTGGCACCCTGCGCATTTCGCCGCTTGTAAATGGGCGTTCGTATTCGATATTGAGAACTTTCTACATTTTATTTCCCACACAAATTTTTTCGAACATAAAAATCAGAGAAATGGAGGGATTCTTTTTGAAGTTTACACTGGTTACAATAGTTACACGTGATTTTCACTCATGCATGTCTTAATTTTACGACTCAAAAAGTTTCCTCGCTGCCCGGCCCCTAAAATCAAACGGATAAAAGTCAAAAATATTCAACGTATCTCTTTTTACGTGTATCACAAAAGATTTGCGGTTTACGAAGAAAAAAAAGAGCGTGTCGTAATCCAATTTAAGCGTCTCGCTAACCTGTTAACCTGCATATTTATATTATAAACGGCTAGTTTATTCATTATCACAAAATTCCATTTCATACCTGCCTTTTCACGTTCGAACAATTTAATGTAAAAACGCGCCAACAAGGCCAGAACAATTAATAAATAAAACACATTAAAACTGCCCTACTCCAAACGTCCGAAACTAACACGAACCACCTTTCGCCGCCGAACAAATAAAGTCGTATACGCTAATTTTTTCCCCCCCAGCCCCCCAAATGCCATATCCCCCCCTCAAAAAAAGGACACCCCGCGCGTCGCCCGGATCCGCGATAAAGACGCGTCCTGCCATCCGCACACAGACGTCCCCCTCCCGACAAATTTTACGACGCATCTTTCATCGCGATTCGATTCGATGGTTTTTGCCGCGCGGACCGACAGGTAGGTCAGCATTGTCGGCCCGGCTCCTTTTCAGGCCGCCTCCCGAGGTGTCGTCGACGCGGGTATAATAATGTCTTTCTTTCGCAGCGTCTGCTTGCGCGCGAGCTTCGGCCGAGTTTTTGTTTGGACTGAGGGGATTTCACACGGAGCTGAGTTTAAGCGGGGTTAAGCTTGTTTGACGATGTACTTGACTTTACGGAATTGCGTCGTCTTTCTGTTTATGAGGTGTAGCGGAAGGCTTTGGGGACGCGGATTTTCGAGTGTTTTCGTGACCCAGATTTCAATGCGGCGGGTTGTTAGTGCATCAAAAGGATTAATGTTTTGTTAATTTTACGTTCGAAATTGGATACAGTACCTGCGAGTGCTTAGAAAAAAATCCACTGTACAAGCGTATAGGTCTTTTTAAATTTGCCTGATTTACAATTTTAAATCGATATTGTGAATCGTAAAAGATATAATATAGATTATTGCTGCAATAACCAACATTTGAAACCTTAACCTTAAGATAAAATCTTCCCTAATAAATAATAAAACGAGATTATTAGTATAATTGAAATGTATATGAACGCTCGTAGAAAGCCCTATAAATCTCCGGCGCAGTCAATACTCGGCAGGGGACAATAAAAGCCCGGAAAATAATGGCCCCGAGCGAAGCGAGACAGAATCGTTGACGCAACTTTGTCGGGGGGCCCCTTTTTTCCTCGCGCTATGAAAAATGAGGTTAGGCGCGCGTGCGCCGCGGGAACGGCCCGTCCGGGGCCCAATATTTTGGCACTCAATGGCTCCTCTACCCATCCTTACACCTCGGCTACCGTTTTCCAGGAGAATCTCCCATTGTCCTCCCCCCGGCTGATATCTCTGTTCGCGATCGAGCCAGATTTTTTCCAGCCCTCGGACACCGCTCCTGGATTTAGTGCGCTCTTTCGAGGAGCTCGCCGGAGTGAAAAGGGATGAAGGAGGAGTTCGCCTTTATTGATACAAGCTCTTTATGGCTTTTTTAGCCTATTCAGCGGAGATGTAAGCGTACACTAAGTATGGAGATGATCGGAGCGGGTGAATTTCTCCGAGGAAAGGCTGTTTCGTGGTAAGGCGAGAGCTGATGTATGGGGCCTGGGCTCTTGTTTGAAGCCGAGGCGGAGTGAGCTATAAAAATTATTTTTATTAAAATCGAGTGATTTATCGGCTCGTAAATGCTGGACTCACGGGTTTTCAGCCTGGCAAGTACTTTCCCATGATTCCCGTCGAGGAAGAAAGGTGTTCGCTATTCGTGCGATGAATGAGAGGCGTTGAATTAATAAGAACTATCTTTGACAGTAGATTCACAAGTTTTACAGTAAATAATGGTTGCCAAGTAGACTTTGTTGAGGGTTGAAATTCCGCTGTATAAACAGATTCAAAAATTTTATTTTGAAACGACCCAATTTAAAGTATTACAATAAAATATTATTTATAGTAATTGTAAAGCCATAATGGACCAACATTTACAATGTCGTTCTGTATTTGCCACATTGTAAATATTACAAGTTCTTTTAATGACAACTGAAATGCAAATCTTCCCTCAAACAGTCCCCTAACCGACCCGAAAGAACGCAGCAACTCTCCCGTGCCTCCTCCGCTTCCCCGTAAAATGACTCCGCGCGAGGCAAAAAAAAAAATTGCAAATCAGAGCGAGAGTCAGCTTCGAAAATGCGGCCACCGCAGAGTTTACGCTCTCCACAATGCATCCGCGCAGCGAGGAGCGGCCAAATATTTGTCACCTCGGTACAAAGCGCGCTCGGCCCGGCTAATAATCGCGCGTGGGGGCCGCCCCCGTGGATAAAAAAAAAAATCCACGAGTCACCTCCGCGCGCAGCCACACGCAATTTCGGCGTACGGCCGCTCCCCGAAGACACCGGGACCACCGGTGGGTCTCCCTTTTTTTTCCGAATCCACGCACCATTTAATAAGCGGATGGCAGTGTAGGGGGAGCTTTTCATCGCGCGCGACTGATGCCCCAAAGATGGAGGAGGATGGATCGCGAGGAAGACGGAGCGGAGGACAGGTTGGAGGTTTGGATTTCGGGGAGGTTTTTGATCGATTTATAGTTTAGTGCAGGGGATTAGGAGCTTGGTGAGTGTGTTGATGGATTTTTGGGAAATTCTCGCGTGATTGAGACGCAATGCGCGACTGCGTGTGGAGTTTTTGTGGGAAATTGAAGCGGAATTTTTAAAGAAATGGGGTTTATTTTACAATTCAATGCACGGCGAAAAATTTTCTAGTAAAAATTACTAGAAAATTTTTTAATAGACTCTTTAATTAGATGACAAACTATAAAAATCTGAAAAATTGCCTTAGTTTCGAGTAAATGTTACAAAGTCAATGATAAATTTTCATAATTAGATCTTGTAAAATTTACTGTAGGAACATGTTAATTTTTTAGATTTTTACAGTTTTTCATCAAATTAAAATATACTATTTTAATTTTTACTAGAAAATTTATCTCCGCGTGCAATATACTGATGAAAAAAATAGAAATTCGTTATAGAAACTATTATACTTAATCTACCCGGTAATAAAATTGTTTCCTTGCTTTAAAAATCTCGAATAACATACTAATCCGAATTTCACGGCAATAGAATCCGAAAACTCGATCCATCATACGCCGCGCACTTCGCCTATTTCCTCTCTCTACGACCACCGCGCGTTGTGCAACAGAGCTGCAAACGCGCTTCTTTCAGCTCCGCTCTTCCGCCTGGAGTGCGCGTCGATCGCGGCAGCTGCGTGCAAAAGTGCATCTGTTTGGGCTGCAGCGACCGAAAGAATGGAGCCTCGATGATACGGACATCGCCGCGAATCAATCGCTTCCCGGGAGCAACAAAGTCAGGGGGGGATAAAAGAGAGCAAAATGGGAAAAGTCCCAGCGGAGAGCGGCGCGAGGTAATGGTCCCGCATGCGTGTACACGGGAGGAACGAGCGACGCTCGAGGACGACGTTTTTTTTTTTTTTTTCGGGAGGCACGCGCCCTTAATGACTGATGGCTGGAGATCGGACGTTGATCGAGCTGGCTCGCTGATGTCGAGTACTGAAATCGTTGATTTTTTCCAAGAGATTCGAGGTTCCTTTTGCCGGGGACGACAGTTTATTTTTCGATTGATTTATGACCTGTTTGGGATAGGCAAAGTATTTTTAAAATTATTCTCAGAGCGTTTAATGTAGGAACGCGCAGTGTTTACTCGGCGTTTTCTCTTGAAATTTTATTTTCAAATATAGATTTTTTAATTAAATTTATTTAACACGCAGTATTAGTTAGTCACTTTTAAGGACTTTAGTCTTGTTTTAAACGGTTTTATGTTACCACTGTATATCGGACAAATGTTCCAACTATCTTAAACAATTTAGTAATAAATGGACTAAATTAATATAGTGTTGTTGCATTATTAATCCAATAAATAATGCACGGTTGTTGAGTTTAAATCATATTGCCGGAAAATATGAGATTGCATGATTTTTTGAGATAAAATAATTTTTTTTTTCATTAATTTAAATCTCGAAGTTTTTACGTCGCCCGTTTCACTTTTCCAAAAGAACCAGCGCATTTTTCCAAAAAGAAGATCCAAGCCATCTCGAAACTCGACTCTCCATTCCACCTAACGATTCAATTACGAAGCGTCAATAAATAAAGCAGCAGTCGACGCCCCGGTCCCTTTCCCCACTGACCTTAGGGCGATTCATTTTGCTCGTTCCTAAAATGGCCCAATCTCGCGGACAAAAGGCCCCGCGGTGCGCAGGCTCCCCAGAGAGACATGCGCGCGCGCGCGCACGAGGCAGAAGCTCGGGGCTCCCGTAAAAAGGAGGAAGCGACGCGGAAAGTGGGGCCCCACAAAGCGCGCGACATCGTTTACGCGAGCCCCCCGTGGTCAGCCGAATGGGCCCATTGTGAGGCGGGGCCCGCGGGGCCCTCAATGCGGGACAATGCCCGACGCGTCTGCCGAGGAGCGTCTTCATTATCGCGCCGAGGCCCTTAATCGATCGGAATTCGGGGAAGGCCGCCGAGGCAAGGATTGCCCGGCACTTGGAGGAATTTGGAGCAGTGGGACACCGAGGTGTAATGGTTTTGCGAGGCGGGAGCTTTTCGAACGGCGAGCCGAGCCTCGTGGTTGGCGCTTTGTGAGCAGAACGGAAGTTGAATCATTAATAACAAATTTTAGCTCGATTTCTTTGTTTGACTTGGGTGCAGAATGTTTTCGGGAGCCGAGCTGAGGTTTTTGCTGGAAAATGTGTGCTTAACGTCGTCAATATAATAGATATTAGTGTTTAGGAGAATGGTGGGTTATGCGTTTAGTCAATTTTTCAGGGAAAACTTCATTTTTCTATTATTTCGTGATCGAGTTTGGTAATCTTTTTTTTGGTTTTACATATTAACTTACGCTAAAAATACTCTCATTTAATAGATTTACTAGTGAGAATGGCTAAATTTTTTATTGGACAAAATCATAATGTAGCTTTGTATCAATTTACTATTTTTACTAAAAATTATGCTTCTGAAACCAAAGTTTAATTATAAAAATTTTTCAGTAAATAAAAGCACATTCTCTACTACCGAATCAAGAGACTTAAAAAAAAAACAGATTTTTTAAATCAAACCATGATTGCATATTGCGTATACGTATAGGATCAAAAGTTAATCTAATTAAATATATAAATCCCCATCACTCGAACGATATCCCATTGAACAAAAGAAAATCCCAATGAGCTACAAATCGAAAAACAAATGGAACACGGAAAATCAGGCTCCCCAATTCCTTCCCATCGGCTCCCACGGCCCATAAATTAGGCACGTAAGTATCCCTCAGTCGCAGCCCTCACGCCTTGCCGCATTCAATAAGCGACTTTGTCCAGCTCTTGCTATCTCTCTCTCTCTCTCTCTCCCTCCGGGCGAGCATTATTTTCCCTCGCCCGTTGAAAACTGCACAGGCGCGTTTCATACGTGCTCGAGTTTAATGCGCAAGGGTGGAAAAGGCCACCCCTACCGCGCGCGGCGGCGGCAACGGCGCCCCGCCGGTCAATAGCCATCGAATCAAAGTCCCAGATTGGCGGATAGTTGCCCCGAGCGGCGTATACGGCCGCGGGATTTAAAGAGCGGCACGTGCGGCGGCCCGAATTCGGCCAAAGGAAAAATCCAGGGGAGGAGAGGGACGATGCAGATGTATAGGCGATGGAGAGGTGTGCGCGCGTCATTTAAGGCCGGGGAGATAAGGCGAAATTTACTTTTTTTTTCAGAGGATTTTAGTGTGAAATTGTTGAAGCCTTTTTATGGATTCTGGATTGAATGAGATGCGAGATGTCGGGCTTTATCTTTAATGCTTGGGAGATAAGATGTAATTGAAAATATATAGCGGCAGTAGATTGAAAGTTTATTTATTATTTAGTTACGTAATATAAACATCGATTCTTTTATCTTTTACTCGCTTTTATTGCAACAGTATTAAAATTAAATAATGAATATAATGCTTAATGCAATATTCTGAGGAGAAATTTGGAATGCAAAGAGTTCAATCAAAGAACATACAGCAAACGGAATATATTTTTAATAAAACAAAATATTTTCTGATAAAGACTTCAAAGAGATACGCATGCACAAGTACAAAAATCCTCCGAGGGCAGCCAAACAAAAGCACGTCATGAATATTACGAAATAAATTATAAAAACATTTTGTTTTCGACCACTTCTGATTCACGTGTGCACAAGATGAGTGCGCCGATCGGTGTTGGTCAAGTCCACGAATGTGAATTGGCCGCGATGATGCGGTAAGTGGCTATTTATTTCTTCGATTACTTGGTTCGCCGCACTGTTAGCTACTTTCTCGATTGTGTTTACAATTTTTTTTTTGGCGATTTTCAGTATGAGTTTAGCTAGGAGGGTTCGTATTTTGTCTCCAAAGCTGCCTGTCACTTTCACTTTGATTTTTCTGGAAATATAAAGTAATTATGAGCCATGATTCAGTATTTTATATGGTACAGTTCTTTAATTTAATTACGTATTATTATAATTTTTACTGAAAATTTTTTTCTCAGTGTACAAACTTCACTATAAACAATGATGTAAGGTGAAAAAAAAACTTTAATTTAATCGAACTAAGGTAAAACAAATTATACTTGGATTTGTGTCACTTACCCAACTTCGGTAAGCTCTAGTTTTTGTAAAGCAATCACTAAGTGATTAAAATCTACAGAAATGCTGAGGGCTACATTCACTTGAGACACGCCGCCGTGCAACTTTCCTTTTCTGTTAATTAACCATAATTTATATCTGTAATCGTAGTCAAACTAAAAAAGAAACAATGATTGGTTACCTTAAAGGAGAAACAAAAATATATAAACTACATACGTGCATGTAAGTAAAAAAAAACTTACACTTAGATCTGTCCATCCTACGTTGACGGTCAAAGTCAAAACTTTTTTGGAATAACGTAAACTACATTCTCCAGTGCGTTTCAACTGTGATAAATTATGAAGCAATCCGCTGGTCAACTCGCCTTTTTTCTGAAATTGTAAAGTATTGTAATTGTGAAGTAAGAATTTTAATGCTTTTTTTTAAACATAGTAGAAACATGCTTTGAATATTTACTTTCAGAGGTATATCTGGCATTTTAAATGGATCCACAGATTGTAAGCCATGTCGAATATCATCTAAATTGTCATCAATTATTTTTTCAATGGGGACCTCATTATCGTAGTTTGAAAGGCTAAAAAATTATTTTATTTAAAATATATTCGACGTAAAAAAACTTATATTATACTTACCGTTGATGGTCAACATTGAGTAATATGTTTTCTAGTTCGTTAGCATTAACGAAAGCAATAAAGATCAAACAAAAACCCAACACCGAACCGTTTTTTAATTTAGACATGGCTCTTAATTTTTAGATATCTCTACAATGCGAATCGTTTAACGTTTGATAAATTTTTTTATTTATTTTATAGCCCGAATTATAATCTTTGCTTATCAATTGCCCAAATTATCTTTCAGACAGATTTTAATCTTTGATTTGGAATTCAGGAGCCAATCTATTATTTTTGATGGCAAAAGTAATGATAATAGATTGTATCCGCATTATCATTTCTGTTTTGTTATTTGTAAATTAAAAATTTTAATCTAATGTATTATGAAATAAATAATTATTAAAATTATATATTTGTTTTAATCTAATTTAATATTTTTTAAGTGGGTCAGCTCTGAAATCTTGATGACTAACGTCCCTGTTAAGATGCTTTGTTCTCCGACATTATCAGGTATTGTATCGATAAAATATTTAGTAAAACTGATCAATTTCGCTTAATAATAATTAACAGGCGTAAACATTTACCTACACATGTTACTGCGCCGTATAAATTAAATTAATAACTTAAGGTATGCAACATATAACCAAATCTTCCCCCCCTTCCACTTCGCTGAAATTTAAATATCACATTTCATCGCTTACGAAAAAACATCCAAACGTATAAATGCAGCTCATAAGCACGAAATTAAAAAACTAAACAAGCTCGAAAGAGCGCCTGGCCGATCCAATTTCCCCTCGGCTCGGCGTCACCTCGCGCAAAAACTCCACATAATCCGACCGCGTTCTTCGAAAATCCCGGCAGCGGCGCGCTGCAAAAAAGCGGCCAACCCTCTCTCGCTCGAGAAAAGGAGCTTTGCCGATCGAGTTTAAAGGGGACGAGTTGGCTATATGTACGTATAGGGGCAAGAGCGAGAGAGAGAAAGGTGGCGCGGTATTGGCGAGGTGTGCGGTGCCTTGGTGGCCACGGGTGCGGTACAAGCTCCCCGGTAACGAGGGCCGGCCTTTATGGCCCGTAAAGATACGTGCCGTCCAGTTTATATTACGTCCATACCCCCCCAGGTCAGCCCAGTCTGCTGCTGCTGCTGCCGCCGCCGCTGCCGCTACTGACCGCCGGGGAAGGAGCTCTGCAATGGCCGCAGCCGGGGGTATTTCATTTTTTACCCGGGCTCCGCTGTAATAAGATGTCTAAATGAAAAGTAGGGGGTATTGGTCTGATTAGACGGTTTAAATTAGCTGTGCTTTCGTGAATACTTTAAGATCGAGTAGTGTGTTGTTGAGGAAAACTGTAGAAGAATTAACGGAAAGTCAAGGAAAGTATTTTTCGAAGTAAAAGGGTTATTAAAAAAAGTGAAATTTTAGGTATTTTGATTAAAAGGGATTTTTAGTTGTTTCTAACTCTTTCAAGATATTTTCTGGAAAATATTTTGTTTAGTAAATTAACTTACGGACAAAAGCCTGTTTTTTTAGTTAAATTTTTATCTAGATAACCTATTTAAATTTGGAATCCGAAAGAACCCTCGATCTAATTATTTGACACAACTACGGCCATTATACATCGCAGCACCACATTCTCATCTCTCGCACAAGTAACCCGAACTCTGGTCCTCCGTCAATTCCTTACCGCGAAAACACCTCTACTTTAAGACACTCGTTTTGCGCTCAGCATTCATTACCCCAAGGCGTACAAAGGCCGGCGTAAGGGGGTAACGTTTATTCTCTCGAGGGACGGTTAGCCGCGCCGGGCTCGGACGCCCTTTGAGATCCCTCCCTTTTCGCGTACCGGACACTGTCCGCTCCGCGTTCCGCTCACTTATGCTCCTCGCGCCCCGCCACCTCGAGTGCACTGCTTTAAAAGCGAGCAGCGCCTGCTTTCGGAAGCATTTTTCTGCGAGAGCTTTGCGCTGCACGCTGGACTTGGTTAATGAGGATTTTAAGAGGGCTTCCCTGGGGTTGTAAAGTCCTTCTTAAGGCGTTATCTTTCTTGATGATACTGTGATGTAATCTGGCAACCAGATAAGTCATCTTCAATCTTCATTAACGTAAATATTTTCTTGAGGCAGATGATCTTTTACTTTATTACTCTCTAATACCCCTGATTCAATTACCAAGATGATCAGGTGTTAACCCCTCGAACGACTGTCCGATAAGACAACCTTAAACTACAAACGACTTCGGGCGAGCGGTCCGAGACGGAGAAATAAAAAAGGACAGGGCCGTGAATTAATACGCGCTCGCTCGAGAGAGGGAGACGGAGGCTTAGTTCTCCCGCCGGGGTAGTTTTACAATACGCGAGCGTGATTGCGCCTGATTGCCCGGGCAGCTGCCTTGCGAGAATTTCCGAAAACCCGGCGGAGGGAGACGACGTATGGAGCTGCGGAAAGGGTCGGACGGCCGTATAAAGATGCGAATGAAGGAGACGGGGAGATAATAATAAAGCTGGAAGGGGAGAAAGGCGGACGTGATTTTAATGTTTCGGAGAAGGAGTACAGGCGATTTTTCTTTAAAAATAAAATGCCGAAATTTACACGCCTCGTCGCGAAATCGAGAGCACGTCGGGCAACGCTCGAAATCGCTTTTGGCGAAAAGGGTAACCAGAGAGGAGGTCGAAGGGAAAGAGTGCGCGTACTCACACTCTTCAAGCCACAAAGGCTAAAGCAGAGCGGACGGTATAAAAGAGTCGGTTCATGCGTAGGAGGAGCCACCGACGGCCACCTCTCCCGCGTAAGCGAAAGGAATTTGCTTTGCAGTAGCTCGTTTTCAGCGCGGAGAATAAAGAACGTTTTTTCTTTCTTTGTTTAATCGAGTTCATTTCGCATTATTAACATTTTTTAATTATCTTGGCGTTGTTGATTCGATAAAAAAATTATATTCTGATGTACTTTATAATTATCTTATATTTATATAACTACAACAATATTCACTTAAACTAATAAAATCTTAGAATTAGTAAGTTATTGGAAAAATTCAAAACATGCGCGAGCCACAAACCCGTACAGAAAAAAAACTCGTAAAAACAAACTTCATAGCAACGGAGCGCAAACTCTCTCTGAAAAAAAAAATAACCCAAGTCCACTCCTGGCTCGAGCCTTTTTTCCCGCTCTCCTTTGACCCGATTAGCGCTCGGCGCGTTTGCGAGATTGCTCGACTTCCGGCGCTCGGCGTCGTCGCGCGCTCGCGAGGGTGGAACGCACACCGTGCGAGAGGGAGAGGCGGGGAGAGAGAGAGAGCTCGGCGACTCTAATTAAGGAGCGATATATTCGCGTTTTGCTTGCGGCTGGACTGCCGCGTGAAATATGCTGCCTTGTCGAGGACGGGAGAAACTTTGCGGGAGCTCGGGGTCGGTTTTTTTTTAATTTTATTAACGTCGCGGCTGATTGCCCGGTGATACTTTTGTACTTTTTCGAGGGCCCTTTGGTTGGTTTTAGTATTATAGTACTGAAGTAACCCGATCTCTTACAATTTAGTATATTAATTTTCCAATTTTGCCAATTTGCCCGAAAACTTTTTCGAAAACTAACAAACCACCGAAATTTCTCGAAAGGCAACTCTCGCCCGGGCATTATTTTCTGTGTAACGAAGATAATTGAAACCGGTCTAAAGTTACAGCCAAACAGAAAGGAAAAGCCTAATCAAACAGCGTCCCGGTGGATTTCCCTAACTGGCGAAACAGCTCAAATAAGGCTCGGATACACACCAAGGATCGAATTCGATTCGACGTCGTGTTGTCACATCGCGAAATATAATTGACGAGTATATGTACCCTCGGCGCGTCCCTCTTTCGCGCACCGCTAAACCAGTGCGTACATATATATATATATATATATATGTTGGCGCCTCTCGCGAATTCCGCCTCTCTTTTTTTTTCGCCGCGCCATATTTCTTTGGCCGGCGTGCGTCGCCCGCTCTCTCTCTCTCTCTCTCTCGGTTCTGTTGGCGTGTTTGTATGTTCGCAGCACGCGAAACACGTTCCATCTCAGGCCGACGGTGCTGCTATATATTTTTTTTTTCCTGCATCCAGCCGGCGTTTCTAGTTTCGCGCGGCGTGCGGTCCAGTTATATCGTTTTCAGCGTGAAAATAGAGGAGCGCGGGGCGCGCGCGCGTGTTTTTTTACGTTCGAAATCACAGTGTAGACGGGAAAAATTTTTAGCAATTAGAAATTCCATTGCACGGTCATTTCTGTGTACATATGATATTTGCGCTTGTATTCGGTTACAGCGGGGACTACATCTGCCGCCCGAAAAAGGCAAAGTTTCGGGAAACAGTAGCGGCTTTTTTTTTTGCAGAAATTCTCATTCGGGCTTTTAGTAGCTTAGTTATTTGAAACTATTTCTCGGGGTCTCGGTAGCGCGGAATGGTTCGGGCGCGTAATTATAAAGCGATTCAGGGAAAAAAGAAAAACTGTACAAAAGCGAAGGATCACAAAGCTTGTTTGAAAAGACGACGAATTAATCAGGGATCGGAATAAAAATCGCTCCGACCATCAACCGGGGCGATTCTTATCGGGTCCGAAAACGCAATTACCCCGAGCTAAAAGCAGCGAAATTTCGGCAAAAACTCGCCGGGGGCCGGCTAAAATCCGCGTTTGTTCCCGCCTCGCAAATGAGATTTCCGCTTACAAACTTAAAAGGCAGCCGGGCTGGGCCGAACCTCCATCGGCGCTAGACAAAGACCGGGGTATTACAGCGATAGTCGGTGGGGGGAGGCTCTGCGCTGCATAAACGCGCGGCCGCGTGTATACACACGAACAAGTGCCCGCTGATGAACGCTCGCGCGCTGCGCTGTGCCCGGGCTGTATTGAAATTAGCCCCGGCGGCCATTGGCCGATCGACGGGCCGGGTTTTAGCGCGCCGAAACTCGAGGCGCGGCCGCGTGTAGAATGGCTGCGAATTAAGTCACGCGTGCACGGACTCTTTGTGCCGCGCGGGGCTGCGCTAGATTTTCCGACGAGGTCGCCCGGCCTTTTCCAGCCCTCGGTTCGAGAGCCGAGATGTGGGCCTTTTAAGGAGGTTCTAGCCTTTTATGAAGATGCAGAAATTACCGTAAAATCGATAAATATAACTTCAAAATATCATAAA
>JAWWML010000062.1:18697646-18715951 GCA_035047165.1 Ormyrus rosae
AACGAAACTTTATGAGATGTTAATGGAAGAAATTGAAATACTTGGTGGAAATTCAGAATTGATTGCAACCATCAATCAAATACATTCATGGAAAAGTGACGAGTTGTTCCCGAATCACCCAGAACATAAAAGTGAACTTTGTAATTAAATATTTAGTTACCTAACATGAAAATCAATCTCATTAGATATTAGGAAATATTTCATTAAACATTTTATTAAACATTTCCATAAGTAAAATCACATTTAAACTACACTCGAATTTTGATTATAAAATATATGATATTCAATCTTTATTTTAAAGTTATCAAGTTATCTATTATTTTATCTTAGAAGCGTCAAGTTATGTCATGTGAAAAGTAATAAAAGATTAGTAAAAATAAAATTCATATTTATCTTATAATTTGTAAATCTAAACATAACTCTTTAAAACATCAAGTAAATTAAAATAGATTTGGCAACTGTAATTTTGAAGTACTGCGCCAATTTTTTGTACTGAATGATTTAAAGATGTAAAAAGTATTATATATTTTTATTTCAAACTTACAGTATTGTACAATAATTAATTAATTAGAAAATTCATAGGCATGTATACAGCTACATGAACTGTCAACCAAACAAAATAAAAAAGGTAAAGCAAGTTCTAAATAAAAGAAAATGCAAGAAATCTTTAAAAAATTCGCGTACATTTTTTATGTGTTTATTGCAATAAATCCGTTGGATGTATTTAATCGAAATGAAGATTATAAATTAATACGATTATTGAACATGTATAAAAAATCTCACTTTACTGCAAATACAAATGTTTACATGTTTTGAACTGTATGATTAACTAACAATGGTTACATGCTATTTATTAAAATATTTATTAAAATAAGTCAACGATAAAAATTAAGAATTATTAGCCATATATTTACATTACTCATTGGTAAAATTTTTTTTCAAGCAATAACTAAAGATATTTTAAATAAGTGCTTTAATTTCAAATTTTTATGACGAAAGTCACTCAAATTTTTGTCAAAATATACGTTGCACTTCCATAGAGGATATATAATTGCAACAGCTCAATATTTATTTGATAAAAATCAAAGATTTTAACGTTTCATAAAGAAATAAATAGTTTTTTGAGTTAAATGCAAGGAAATCTCAACTGTTTCATGTAAACAGTATCTTGAACTATAAATATGAATGTACTTTGGTAATGAGTTTCTTCGTTCCAATTGTTTTTTTATATATTCAGTACATTTTGTATAAAATTAATCAGTTCTCTATTCTAGATTGCAGAGAACGCAAAAATATAGATTCCATTAAACAAATGATTGTAGTAATAATGATTGCTCTTGAATATTAGGAAATTCTAAAATAAAAAAAATTAAAATCTAACTCTTTATCTAACTCTTTCTTTCAAGCATTCGCTACGTCACCAATTCTAATGAAAAAATGGCGCAATAAAATATTTTACAATTTTTTATCACAAAGAAATTCAAACGCGAAATAAAACTGCAATCGCTGTTGAAAAAATTTTTCTTTTTCTCTCAAGACGTTTCAACGATGTAGAACAAAAATAATGGTCCAGTAACAAACTGCACGCCACTCTCAAACAATCATTCACATCTCTCCCTTAGCAGTAACCATCTCTGAAGTATTTCCCCAGACTTAATTCTTATTAGGCTTTCTGAATACACCGGCGAACAGCACAGCGCGCGTCGGTCTGTCGTAGATGAAATAAGCGAAGGGATGATTGGCGATGAAGACGGCGGGCTCGGTGGGCCTGCTGGAGCGGAAGCTGAAGAGGGCCGTGGCGGCGGCGGCGGTGGTGCCTTCCTCCGTCACCTCGATCTTCGCCCTGTGAACGGCGTCGCCGAGGTGAACTCCGGTCTCGCCGTCGGCAGTGAAGCCGCTGAAGTCCGAGCTCGTGTCGAGAACGACGCCGGCGCCCATCGAGCCGAGCAGGTCCTTGACGGGCAGCTCGCGCTCCAGGCTGAACTTGGGGATGGCGAGCTCGACGTCGATCGAGGGCAGTCCGTGGTCGAGGATGTCGCGCAGCTCCTTCGCGCTCTCGCCCTTGTCCGACAGGCGCTGGAGCAGCTGGCGGACGCCGTCGGCCTTGGGCTGGCCCGCGGCCTGCTGGGCGGACACGTAGGGCGGCAGCAGGATGTACATCGAGACTTCCTCGCCTTTGTAGGGGAGCTGGAGGATGTGCACGCCGAGCTCTTCGGAGACCACTGTAAATTTAGTTAGTTAGTTTATTAGTGTTCTGCTCGGTTTTTTTTATGTACATTGAAAGAAAGGTTGTACTAAAAATTACTATACTTTTGAGTGAAGCGGACACACACTTGTATTATCCCAAAAAATTACTATACTAATATACTAAAATTTAATGGAATTGTAGTAAAAATTAATTCTATTAAATTTTAGTATATTAGTAAAGTAACTTTTTAGGAGAATGCAAGTTTGTCTCCGCTTTACTCAAAGGTATAGTAATTTTTAGTCAAAAATTTCGACAGGGGTTGATTCATGCACATAAGAATTATACACATTGTTATTGCACACAGAAAACAAAATATTGTTCACAACGCATTTTTAATTCATCTGCACAATAATTTTACTTGAAACTGAAAATTTTCACTTAATTTGTTTGCACAAAAGTTTCATACACAAATGTTGCGGTGGAATAAGGCAGAAATAATATCAGAAATTTTCTGTCATTAGTTCTTGGCCAATTTTACTTCAATAGAACTATTTACTACATTAGGCGAAAATAATCTTTCCGAAATAAAAGTTATCACCTACGAACAAACTAATCATTCTTCGAAAACCCAATAAGTGTCTAATACGAAGAGTACCGCGTTTCGTAAGTGCATAATTAAACAAAATACTCACAGTGATTAAAAGCTCCTTTCTGCCTCATGAATTGGGCAATCGTCATATTATCGTGTCCCAGGTAGAAAACGTCTTTCTTCGTGTTCTCCGGCAAGAATTTACTCTGCCAGAGTCCCTTGAAATAGACGGCGTTGGCGAGAACGGCGTCGGTGCTCTCGTCAATGGCATTGGAGGGCAGCAGATCGCGAATGTTGCCGCGGGTAATGTTGCCCACCCACTCGTTGATCTGCTGGCGGACCGCCTGGGGATTCGATTTGAAGTCGACGCGCTGCAGTTCGTCGTTGAAGAAGTCGAGCATGCATTCGCGCAGCTTCTTACCACTGCTCAGCCACAGTCGGTTGGCTACTCTGTAGTCGTAATTGCTTGAAGAGTTTTCCTGCAATGGTAGGTAATGATGAAAAATAATTTTCGAGAAGTAGAATTTTTAATATTCTCAAAAACGATTTAAAAATATCACGTCTTTGCTATTCGCGGTACTGATTGCGAAAGAACTATTAGAAAATATATTCTGGAATATCTTCATGCATGTTCAATTTTCTTCAGATCGAAAGGTTTTAATACTCTTGAATAGCTTTAAAGTACCAGTTGAGCTTCTCTCACTAACAATTGTTCGTAGCGAAAAAGTTTTCATTTTCGTCAAATATTACCAAAAAATTTCTTCGAACTCTCTAAGATTCGAACCACACCCTCGATCAGCCTTGAAACACCGAATGTAAATCTCCGCGTTCGCAATTACTCAACAAACCCAAGCTCTCCGGAATTAACATAAGCCACATAATCCGGCAGTTCTCGAAAGCTCACCTTACGGGCGGCCTCGAGCGACTTCTCGAACGCGTAGAATCTCTGCACGTCGACCTTGGAGTAGTCCTCGGGCACGTGGAGGGCCTTCTTCAGCGCCTCCTCGGTCGTGCCCCGTGCGCCGAAGTAGGCGAGGCCGAGGGCCTCGTGCAGGCTGTGCGGGCTGAAGAAGATGTTGTCCTGCTGCTCGATCTCCGAGGCCTTCTTGAGCGCCTCCAGAGCGAAGTCGAAGCGGGCGTCGCTGAGGACGTCCGCGGCGTCCTGGCGCATCGTCGCGGGATTGTCGTTGCCGGTGAGGCACTGGCCGCGGCAGGACAGAATGCCGCAGGCGAGCAGGAGCAGCGTCGCCGCCGACTTCATTGATAGCTGAAATTGGAAATTGAATTTTTAGAAATGTTGAAAGCGTTTGGGAAATGTTCAAAATAATTGTAGATATTTATTATTTATTGTTTGATTCGTGTTTAATTAAATATCGTTAATTTATTACTTTTTTCATAAATTGCTTCTTATTCAACGCTAAAAGCGAAATAAACACTTCTTATTATTGTTTACGATTGAAAAGCAATCAATTATGTTGAACATATATTGTTAGCGTTTAAATGGTACTATAATATTCGCTTTTATATATTGTAACTGTCATAAAAACGTGATGTGGTGCCACACTGATTAAAAGAAAATGTTAAAGTTGAATTAAAGGAATTTACCTTTACCTTAATCTCTATAACATCTTTATAAGAACGAACCGTAAGTGAAAGCAGTTTATGCACGATAAGTAATATTTTATCCTTATAAGCATTTTTAAAACAGAATTTTATAATAAATGGCTATTTTGTTGAGATCAGACATGCTTATTTAATAAAGATAACTGGAAGTTAGAGTCGATCAAAAAAACTTTCCTATTAGTAATAAAAATTTATTATAAATGTTTAAGTAACAAAAATCCCAGCTATATTTAGTTTACCCAATTATTAAAACTAGTCACCCGCGTCATTTAGTACTTAATTTATATTCAAAGACTAATGCAACATTAGAAGAACGAATTACTCCTCGATTCTATATTTAAAATACAGGCCAATGCAATCAAACGTCTAATTTGTAAATAAATTTATTATAAATATACCCTGAGAAAAAATAAAAAATTACCATACTGTCTAGTAAAGCCACCACAGACTGTCAAAACCAAAAAAAATTACTGTACTGTGTAAAAAATTTTACTATACTGTTTGGTAAATTTTCCTCTAAAGTCGGGTAATTATTTTGGCAGTCTGTGACGGCCTTACGAGGCAGTATGGTAATTTTTACCAAACTTGTCTCTCAGTGTAGCCACATTTTCGAGCACAGAAGAAATCGCAATACAGCTTACGGTAAAAAAGAAAAAGAAAAAGATTCCGAGATTACGAAATGTTTCCGATAATGTGTGTACACAAAACTCCGCGTACTTTCCTTTAACGCACGACAACGCCGCGCACAATCGGCTTACGAGACCCGCCCGCCGGCGATGCAATCATAAAATTTACGTGGACGGCATTCGCGAAATTAGTTTACGACATTAGCAGTACAGTCGTAGTTGTATCTTGTAATTACTATATTCGCCGATGATTCCCGGAGAAAGGCGGGGGGTGTTTTGTAAGATAGTACCAACGTTAAATGTAGTTAATCCTTAATTTAACACGAATTTTGGTGTATGTGTGGTGAAAATAATTAAGTTAAATTTGCAGAGGGAATGCGCCGGTTGCAACATCGCCTACTTTCTGTTCGTTGTATTTATGGAGTAACTGAAAAATATTAAAGATTTGCTTCGATTCTATCATTCGATCATCGAAAAATCAATCGCTCTTCTATACGCTTCGTTTAAAAAAGCTAACTAAACTAATTTATTATTAGTATTGCACATGATATTGAACTTGATTTAGAGATTATTCAATTAATGTATTAATATTGAATATGTTTTTCAGTATCCAATTTCAAGTTTAAGACACTACACACGTACGAAAACACTTCGATTTAATAAATTATTTAAAAAAACTAATATTTGAAAAGTTGTTAAAAGATAACTATGTTAATACTTTTAAAAGGACATAAAATTCAACGAAATCTCAAGACGAATGTTTTTTACGACTAATTTTAATTCTTTTATATATAGCTTTAACTCATTTGCTAGAAAACCTTTACAAAGAAAAGATGGAAAAGTTGAATTATGTTCTTCGAAGAACACTGTAATTTTCTAGCATAAAAGTTAATTTATTCAAAATCACGATGCACTTTAGTTTCTTCTTTCAAAAACTAATAATTTTCAGCTGGCGTTATATATACATATACAATGCTGCATCGTAAAAAATTACAAATAAAACTTTTCAAACAATTTAATCGACAAGCAGTAAAACTGATATTTATCGCTCTTTTCAAATCGCTCCGTTCATTAAGCGTTCCACTTAAGAGTAAAATCAAATTTTATCCTCCTCTCGAAACTGAAGAACTTGCATTTTAACGCAAGCGAACGATGCGACGCTTATCAGCTTTAAAGACACTTTCTCGATTCTCGGAGAAAGCGAGAGAGAGAGAGACGTTTTGGCGACCGTCCAGACAAGCAGCGGAGAAGCGTGCCGAGATGCACTTACACCTCGGTGCGAGGCCCTCCCGTTCTTTTTCCCGCCGAACGGCATTAGCTGGGTATAGCGACCTTTGAGAGGCGCAGTAAAGGTTTTTAGGTCGCTCCCCAAGCGAGGCCGCGTACCAGATCTCTTCGATCATTGCCATTAGCGGATGCGTTGTTAAATTGTGGAATTACCGGCGAGCGAGGACTCTTTTCATGCGGCTTTTACGTGTTTCTGCGCGAGTGGAGTCTCGCTGTTTCATGAAAGTGTTAGTTTTTTCTTTTAAGAAGGAAAGGTGTTTTCTAAGAAACAATTTGTGATCAATAGAATAAATTTGTATTGATCACAAATTTTTAATAAAATTGTTGGCTTTAAATATTTTTTTTAACGCCCAATATAAATTAATGATGTTTATAAGTTTTTGCAAAATAAAGAAATTGTTCCATAGTTGAAATTTGTGATTTTAAATTATTTTATTTGGTAAATCTTAATAGTGCGCATGAAATGATTCCATCATCTTGAAATATGCATGAATATAAAGACTACAGTAAAATTTTTAAAACAAATGAAACCATAAAATTTACGAACAAAATATTTTTATTTAGTCGAACGCATCTCCAAAACAATTTTTTTTAAGTAACCATACTTATTCTAAAATAATTTTTTTAATAAATTTACATTAATTATCGATATTTACTTTCATCGATGTAATAATTAGATAAAGGGGAGTCGATGGGCCATGGTGCAAAACTAAATACTTTTTAAAATCACGTCGAGTGTTAAAAAATGCGTGAAAACGTTGATACTGCTTGCAAAATATTGCAAGGAAGAAAAATTTCATAACAAAGAGCGTAGCTAAAACAAACATTCAATCTCTAAAAGCTATCCTTACTGGCTCTTCTAAATCGATACTCAACGAATCCCACTCGAATATCCGGTTTTACGAAAACATTATTAAAACGAGTATATTTTTTCAATTTTCTGAAGAAAAAAAATTGCCAATCTTATAATTGCGGTCTACCGCGGCGCAGGATGCAGAGGTTGAGTTTTTTTTTCTTTTTTTTTTTCGAGCGCAGAATTCTCGGCGACAACGTCGCGCGTTCACCAAAGAGCAGTGAAAGCGCGTGCACAATGACGTCACCGCGGGCCCGACTTTCCTGACTGGAAACGACAGTCTCGAAACCGAGATAAAGTAAGCCACGCCGAGCGCTGCATCCGCGTCTTCTTCGTCAATTAACTTTTAATTAACGTGTATTAGCCAAGAGTGCGCATTTTAAAATCGTTTTCAACGAAAACATTTCACGTCTTTCGTTGATTTCAATTGAAATATTAAAAATAATTGAGAATGAAGTGAATTCTTGAAAATGCCCGTATTGCTCTTTTTGCACGCAGCGCGCGTAAATCTGTAAGAAAAAATGTGAAGGGAATATATTAATAAAATTGGATTGTTAAACGTGCTTAGGATTGCAATGTTTCAAACGACAAGCGAAAAATATTTCAATAAATCTTTGGTTCTACAATTTACCACGTGGAAAAAACGAAACTATTCTTTAAAAACTCTATTAAAAAGATTTCATAAATCCTGATAAAATAGTGCAGATACACCATAGGACCCGAAAAAAATTTATCGGGTTCTTTGGTGTTTCTGCACTATTTTATCGGAATCTATCAAATCTTTTTAATAGGGAAGAAAATTACAGGCTGCCAGATAGTATAAATCACTTTACCCTCAAATTACGTTTACGATTTAGTTATAAACATCATATTAGAAAAAAATGTTTTATACTTGGAAGACACTGTGAATACCTTCTCATACAAATGTTAGGATTGTACATCCTGGAAAAAGCACAGAACACAATATAAAAAAGTTTCTTGTCATATTTGCCAATATTGGACAATGTAAAAATAGACTTGGCGTATATCCTATAGAAAAACATCAAATAAAAGCTGAGGTTTATAAGAAGAAAATAAGAATCGTGATTTGGCATTTAATGCCGCGGTGCTACGATTAATATCTTCATCTCTAAAGCTTCTAAGAAACTTAACTTCAAAGAATAATTAACACCGACCATCAGCAATAAATTACGAAATTTAATGCAACTAAAAGTTATATTTCCAAATGTCCAACTTCGTGATTTATCATCAGAATTTTTTCACATAAATTCTACCGCTAAATCTCCAGATCCACTGATTATTTATTTGCCTTCTATTAAAAAAAAAGAAGAAAAAAGTTAACAACAATAATGAAATCTTAATTCGTCGGGACAAACATTAGTTCCAGCTACGCTCACGCGAGGCTGCTTATGTGGCTTAAAAAATCCTTGAAATTAGTTTAGAAACTCTATTGGAGACACCGATGACGCAAGCGGAATCCCGGAAACGAGAAGCGTTATAGCTGTGGCCGGTTCATTGTATTTGTAATTATAGTGTCACGCTCCCGAAGAAAGTGAAAATGGCGAGGGAGTGCCGGTGTTGTGTACGAAATACTAGGAGTGACTCAACCGCTTGTAGGTTAACTTGGAATTCCGCGCCTTTTGGGCGATAAAAATAACGATCATATCGATTCAAATGATATGCAAATGGAACGCTTTTTAAAAAGTAACAGGAGTCTAATATTTGAGGTAAGATGCAAAATGATTGGGTCACTTTTCTACTCTGATGCTATATCTTTATTTTTATTATAATCTCTTGATAATTACAAAACTCAATTGATTGTCCAGTTTATTTTAATCAAGCAAGTATTGTTATGTTAATCTGATTCTTCCGCTTAATTTTATCCCGGAAATTCGTGGCCTGCTCATATTATAATTTCATTCAAAACAGCGAGAAAATTACGATTACACTCGTGTTAACGGAAGGTTTATCTTAACCGCAAGAATGGCATATCAGAAATTAGACCGAATTTCTGCGCGATTTTTACGCAATTGATAGCTTATCAAACTTTCGGCCTTCTGCCGCAAAAGCCATAAAAAGGTCACACAATACTGGATTGACATTGTCGGGCATTTCCCGCGCTTTTATTTGATTGTGTCAAGAGTAATTGGAATAAGCTTTTCCCATGTTTTATATAATCTGTTGTGATTAACTAATGGCGCAATGTTTTATTTTTAGATTTGAAAAATATAACCTTAAAGTATTTCCATGAATATGTTACTGTTTAAGAATAACGTTTGTTGCAACTTGCAATTATTTTAGGTTGTAAAAATAGTCATTTATTTTGCAATGCACGTAAATAGATTTTAGTGACGAAAGCACGTTTAATGGCTAATTCATTAATAACGAATTACAACTTTACTTCGGTCAAAACAAACATACTAAGTTGATACGTGATTAAAATCATGAATTTTTACGGAATAATTATTGGATTTAAATTCGAATGCCAAATGTGTAAATTAGCTTAGCGTGAATCATAATTTTTTTCTTTAATAAAATGCAAGAAATGCATTTTTGGTTTTTCCAAATCAATTTAGAAACCATTCCTTCCATTAATATTGATTAGAAGGTTGAGTGCGTAAACAGACCGCAGCTGTCAGACTTTATTTTTCTCTCGAATTTACTTCAATTAAATACAATAGAAGCTTTGAAAGCTATTCTTGCATGAAGTTCTGTTGGCATTGGTCAAACAAATTTATTATCAAAGAGTACAGCATTAATTCGGTTATTGATAACTTGTTGAATTTGCTCTATTATTCATGTACTTTAATATGCTTTCATTACCCATAATGATATTCAGAATTTTCCTATGAAATCAATCGTGAATTGCTTGTTTACTTGATGACGTTGACACTTTATCGATTTATGCGAATCAAAAGCTACCGCTCGACCAATAATAATAGTAGAAGAGAAATTATATTGCTTTTGCATTTTACTACTTTCATGCGCAACTTTCTTTTGTTATTTAAATTTTGAAACCATAAAAGAATAATAAGGCATATCTCGTCTTAGAGCAAACTTATTGCAAATACAAACATCATATACTACCTAGATGTAAGAAACAAAATGTCAAAAAATTAACCGAAAAATGTTAAAGAACCGGGTTGAAGCATTAACGATATTTTAGCCAATTTCATGCTTAAATTGTCCAAAACTACTGAACTAAGCGGTTAAACTGGCTAATTTAAGGAGTTAAAATGAATGCACCACTTGTCATCGTCCAATCTCTACCGGAGGGGGGAAACTTTTTAAAAGTGGCAATCGCCTTCCATACTTGACTTTAGAAACTACAACGAATCGAGAACTCAGGCAAACTTAATCCGCGGGCTCGTGAACTTTCACCGCGGCGAACAGCGACACCACAATCGTTCCGTACAGCTGAAAACACGCCTACTCACCGAACTGGCCATCGTTCTCCAACCTCCTTCGCTTGGAAGAGAGCGCCGAGTCAGAAAGAAAGTGTGTACGTCGAGTGCGCCTCGACGAGTCCGCAAAAGAAAAGAGGCAGCAGGATGGTCAACCGCGGCGGGTAGGTTGAAAGAACAAGAAAAAAAAAGGAAAGCTACGGACGGACGCGTCTCGCGCGTCTTCGGCGAAAACTGATTCAAGAAAGCAGCCGACGCTTCCTTTTATGCCTCCCCACTTTGAGGCCTCGGTGTACTCGGTGCCGAAGAGACCGGGCACCGCCGACTCGCTTCGTCTCTGTCGCTTTGACGACGTACTCTGGCCGTTTTCAGCTCCGTATGGAACGCGGGCGTGTGCGCGTACGTATATACAGAAGCGCGGACACCGAGGAGTCAATGCGCAGGGAGAGAACGCCTTTCTTTTTCTAACTTCTTTTTTTTTTTTTTTTTATTACGCGATTGTTTTCAAGCGCGCGCTCTCGTTGAGCTCGTTATACGGCTTGTTGCTACGTGATGATGCTCATGGCTGGCAGATCTCGGGATGCGGTGTAGGCTCGGCTGTGTTGTAACAATGTTAGACTGTTAAGCCTTAAACTTGTTTTTTTTTCTTTTTTTATTTTAGCGAAGAGCAATACACGCCGATGCTTCAGAACGGAGAAAATGAGTTTCTTGTTCTTGAAGTGTGCATAAAGATTTTTAAGGTATAAAGGAATACTTGGATACTTGAAATATTATTATAGCTTGAACAAACGAAAATGGGAAAAGAATTGCAATCAATTTTCTTGGCGAGGAATATTTACAATTTTTTGAAATTATTCACTGAACATATACATTTGGTGATGGTATTCTCTTACATAAGACGTTACATTCGGAGATAATAGATGATTAATTTTTTTTTAACGCGTCAAGTTCAATTAGCTTTAAAAAAGCTTGATTTATAAAAAGAATTGATATTCGATAAGTATTTTATCCTAAGAAAAAATACGTTCGTTACTATCAGGAGTATAAAAATATAAATAGTTCTCTAAATCCATTCTAAAATTTTAAGAAAATGAACAATATGCATATTAATCAGGCAACTAATATGTTAACCTAAACTTTAGAATATCTTAGTAATTATAAATTATACTGATTTATATTACATTTCATCTACTTTTATTTACTTCAATTTAAAATATTTAATTATTAGTTGAATACATGGAATGCATTATTAAAAATATACTAACAATTTTCGTTTAATAACGTAAGCCTATTATTAAACATCCGATACGCAGACACAAGTCCAATTCATTCAATTCAATACTTCATTCATTATCACTATCAATTATTCATAAGTACATGGTTTTAGTTAATCAATTGCTCTCTGACAATGTAGTCATTAATAAGCAAGATATATATTTCCCACTCATTTTTATCTGGGGTTTTCCGACAATTCTTTTTCTGCAACTGTTTATTTATCGCAAATCTCGCGAAACCTTCTCTTTTTTTGAAAGAAATCCCTCAAAAAGGAGGGAATGTCAAAAGTATATTGATTCAATACTCGAAGACAACCGACAACCTGCAAAATCTACTTAATACTTTCTTCTCTTTTGAGTAAGGACGGACACTTTTTATGTATTTCGGGAATCCCCGTGATGCACTGAAATCACGGGTACAGGATTTGCGAAAAGAGAAACAGGTCACTGCGGCATTGCAGTGATAAAAGTTAGTACGGTTATTCAATGATTACGTATTGGCAAAGTAATTGAGTGTATAACGTTATACGATCTGCATAAGAATAAGAAATATTAATGAAGGTTTACGTTCACCATATACTATATACAGAAACTGCCACTCTGTCAATTAGAATTTTAAAAAGTTAAGCATTTGTGCGTGCTATTTCTCAAGTTGTTATAACAATATTAATTTTTTTATCTAATTGGAAATAGGCCGCGTAACTTGTTCACGCGTATATGTATTCGCTTTTATAAATACGCAGGTGGCCATGTACGAATCATTATCCTCGAGAAACTACAAAAATTTCTCTACTTAAAAGCCCGTACGATCTAAACGCGATTATCGTAGTTAATAAATCTTTTTTTCATTGGTTAAAAATATAAATTATATTAAATGATCTCTAGTATTTGTACGACAATATTAATATTGGAAAAACTGTCAATACTGCGATACTGCGAAATAAACAGAATGAAAAAATCAATTGGACGGTGACTAAATTTTAGTAACTAATAATCGACTTTGATTCGAATATTATTCGACATTTTGCAGTTGCATTAATCGACACCTTATCAACACCTTGTATCGATAATTTTCCGGATTAATGCAGGCTGTACTTGCTATATAAGGATTATTAATTATACAATAATATACTATTTAAGAAGGAACAAATAGACTTTACTCGACCTTTTATGTAAAATTTAATTCAGAAATATAAAAATATATTTTATCTTTTAAACTCAACAACAATAACGTTACTAATTGTATATAAATAATCCAAATCGAAAAAAGTACTTGATGACGTGGTAAGAAAATAAAATAACCGTAAATATCTAATAACTGTTATAAAATATAAATTTAAATAAACATCAATATTAGAAAAGTTATTAGGTATATTTTAAAAATGCAAAGGTCCTTTCACATACATTGTTATGTGACCTTGTCTTTAAAATAACTTGCCTTTAATGGATTTTCCATCCTACTGCATAGAAAACCTGTTAACGACATAAACTAAACAATAACGGCTTACCCGAGTCAACCTCACTTATTTTAAGAAACCATTAAACTAATATAAGAAGCGACAAAGATCAACAATTTGAAATCGGTAACGAATAAAAAGCTTTAGCAGGTTACAAAAATAATCCCGTTGACAAGCGAAAGAGTAATCGAATGGCGAAGCAGAAAGAAAACACCGTCAGAGTTTTCCGGGCTTTCAACACGTGCGTACCTCGGGAAGATGAATGGACGGCGCGCATCAAAGGCACATTGGACGCGCTTAGGAAAAACCAGGCTCGCGAGCGAACGCTTATGTATTTCTAATCCACGGGATTTCCCAGCCGGTTATGCGCGCACGCGCCGGTTGAGGTCAAGTTTACAACGCGCGCACAGCTGCGAACCTCGGCGCGGTGTAGATTCGTCCGCGCGACGACCTTCGGGGAGATCGAGATTTTTTTCACGTTCCTGAATGAACTTAAACGAAATCCGGAGGGGTCCACAGTGCCAGTTCGAAGTTCCTGAGATAATTGCGAATTGGAGATGATTTATTTGGCGGCGGCATTACTCACGTGGCTTAAAATAATCGGAGGATTGAGTTATTCGAACCTTGAAATATGCGGAGACACTTTGCTCAGATTGAGAATTGCGATTGAGGAGAAGAATATAATTGGAGCCGATCTGATTTGATATTTATCGATTTTGTCATTTAATGAAAAATATTTAGTCACATCGTTCACTTTGTTAACCAATTTTTTTTAAGACGTAGCAGAGTTTTTATTATTGTTATTAATCTACTTTATTATACATAGGATTCAATAAAACTTATAAAAGAACTTATGCGCAAGCCCAAAACATATAAATATGTCGCTGAGATCAAATACGTGAGACGAAGGGTTAATGGTTAACACAGTTTTTGGAGTTGTTCGAAAAACCTGTTATAATTGTATTTTAGGGTGTTAGTAGCAAGAATAATTGATTTTTGAAAAATGTCTGTACGGATGTGCGTGTTTTTTTTATTTTTTTTTTTTTATTTTTACGAGGGAGTATGGGAAATCTTCATCAACTGGCGCGGCCATAGATCGCGCCGGTCGGCTGACGGCTCCTTGCCGCCAACAGACACCAGGAAGGGACTGCACTCCCTGGTAGTGTGAGATTCTTAATCACTAAAACCCATAACTCTTTTCTTTATAGCTCAGCCACCCCGGAAACCATCGTTAGGCATTACTTCGGGGTGGTGCCGATGTCCTGTCATCTGGACCCTCCTAGATGATGGCTCTTCTGGCCACCTACTTGTTGGCTCGTAGCCTCGTCCGTATATCTTGACGCGTATTGACGCGCGTGTGTGTGTGTGTGTGTGTGTGTGTGTGTGTGTGCGTGTTGGTATGGGAGTGTGTTCGTATGCGCGTGTGTGTGTGTGTTTTCCTGTGTTTCTTGTTTTTTTTATTTCTTGTTCCTCTTCTGTTCCACGCAGCGTAGGTCTCTGATATGAGCATGGATTCTATCAGGTTTTCTCGTGTAATTTTTCGTCCAATTACCGCCTCTTATGTTCTGCGCGCCTAACTGTAGCGCGGGCACTCGAAGAATACGTGCTTGGCATCCTCACCGACTCCTTCACATGTTGGGCACTCAGGTGAATCCTCATATTTGAATTTATGAAGATATTCCCAAAAGCATCTGTGCCCTGAAAGCATCCGGGTCAGGTAGAAATTTACCTCTCCATGTGGGCGGTTGAGCCACGTGTCAACCTGCGGGATCAAACGATGTGTCCATCTTCCGCTATTAGACGAGTCCCACAGCAGTTGCCACCGACATAGGCTATTGGCTCTCTCATTTCTTCTTATTTCTATTGCACTCAGCGTGTTCAATCCTTTCTGACGCGTGTGTGTGTACGCCTGGATCTCAGCTTCTACGGAACGGATTGGCTTCTTTCACGGTTCATTTTTTTTATTTATTTATTTATTTATTTATTATTATAATGACGGCAAAAAAAATTTTTTTTTGTTTAGCTTATTTGTTCACGTTTATCGCAAATTTTCGATTTTCGAAAAATTTAATTTTACATTCTTTTAATGATAGGATTGAGATATTTGAATCGAACATAAACCATTTTAAAGAGCATAAAAATGCCTATAATTTCAGAGGAAAAACGTTCCCCTAGCTCTTATGGTTCTTATGTTTTTAACAAAAACGGGGTTTTTTTTCTTTTAAAAAAGCTTATATTTCTTGATTTAAATTAAAAAGAATTAAAAAGAATTTTTTAAATTCATCTACTTTTTTCTGTTTTATAACGATTTTAAATTATATAGGGTACCGCTATTATATATATAACATAGTACAGTCATATTATTATTATTATTATTATTATTATTTTATTATGACTGCTTACATTAGTTTCTATTGGATGATTGAAAATAGTCTGGGGGAAGTGCCGCAGGGGTGAAGCAGGAGACGTGAAGATTCAGCAATGAAACACCCAGCACTTTTATTAATCAATAAAGAACACTTTTATTAAGAAGTCTTTAGATGCCATTAGATGCTTTTAGATGCACTCGAAGTTCCTTTCAGAAAGGCGGCATACGAACAAGTGTCGACGGAGCTAGAGCGGAGAGAGCTTGTTGTCGCGGGGACCACAAGATGTCGCTCCTTGCCAATTTTCATAGGCCAGGCAGTGACCGTCAAAGTTATACCGACAGTTTCAGCAATATAGTTCCTATCATATATAAAAATTACTTTTCTTTGGCTTATAATTACTAGAAAAAATTCAATTTACTTAAAATTTTTATTTTATTTTCTTCTAAAGGAATATAGTGTGAAAAGATAACACCAGATTAAAATCACCTTTTTGCTCTTATATTGAACATTATATTTTGATATGACTTGTACAAAGCTTGATTTATCACATGCATTTTTATTTAAGTTTCGGCGAAATCGGACTTTGCGCATGGAGTTTAAAAATTCCATATTTAAGAGTTTAAATATTCCAATAACAAAATTTTTATTTAAATTTTGTTTGCTTAAAACCGATTGTTTTTAATGAATCTTAGAGATAATATTGGAACCATAAATTAGATAGGAGGAAGCTTAGTGCCTTCTAAATGAATTGGCAGGGGTTTCTTTTATAGAGTTAGTTTTTTTAGGACAAGTACTAAGACATATTTTAATTATAAACATTTTTTATTTCTAAATTCGAGATTTATATAACAGCACGGAATTTTACTCCATATAATTTATATACAAAAAAATAGAATTTTTTTGGTTAACATAATTAATAGTAATTAAAATAAAATGGCATAAATTATTTATTTACAAAACCGAAAACTGAGAAACTATAATAATATAATAACTGATAATGTTTCCCTAATAGAAATAAGAGCATTTTAAATGATGTTCAAAGTAGTTCATGCGCAGTATTAATGTTAAAAAAATATAATCCTGAAAAATGGTCAAAAAATAGGCTGTAAATCGGCAAATTTAATATAAAATTTTTTCGATTAAATTATAAAGTAGAATTTGGCTAAATATTGCCCAATTTATCTTAACTAATTTATTAAAATTTTTCATCCTGTTAATTCTTCCATCTTTTAATTTGAGATTTACAATTACATAAAACAATGGGAGTCAGGCTTAAAAAGCAGCAGTAAACGTGTACAAAAGTTTCAGTACATAAAAATGTATAATAAGCCCTCCAGATTCATATTCATATTCTATAGCATTGCAGGGCACTTTATCCAGACCAGAAACCTGGTAAAATTACTTTAAAAAACATTACATTTAGGCATCCGTATTTGAAAGGTCCGATAAAACCTTATAAAGACCTGGCAAGAGATTTGGCCAATATTTGCTCACCTTTCTAGTGGAATTGGCCAATTCTGTTCGAAAAATGGAATCAAACTCTACCAAGGTCGTAATGAAAGTTATTCCTTAAAAATTTTCGACACAATTTTGTCAGTATCTATCGTTTCTTTTTGAATTTGAATATTATTACTAAATCCATAAGTGAATAATTTCATCGATAAATATCCAGAAGAGCCAAGTCCACCTCTATGCATAAGTCCTGCTCCATTAAGTAATGAAGGCGGTTCCGATGAAATTTCTCGTCCTTCTATAAATGGAACGACATTTTCTCCTAGATCTGATTCAAAATCGCTTACTGTAAATTGAATAGATGACTCGTCCTTCGAAAATGTATAGTTTGGAATTTCATCAGATGGTAATTCAGTATCAATATGTATAGGATTCCTGAAAAAAAAAAAAAATAGAAAACTATGAGTTGTGGACGATGAAATTTAAAAAACAATAAACTTGTTAGCTTATTTGTTTAGTAATATGAATAAAAATAAGATTTTTGTTACATTTTTTTAATGAGGTATATTTGAATATGATATGAATGTAATAATATATGTGAAATCCACTTTTATAAATCTTTCAATCAGTTCGATGCTTTCCGTTTTGTTAAAGAATGTTATAACTTAAAAAATTATAAAAACCTAATTAATAATACCTGCTTGAACCACCGTCATCTTTTGAAAACCAGTGCGAAGATTGATCCAATTTTCCAGTTTTAAAATCAAACGATGTATACTGCAAAGACAATGCTAAATTATCTCCCTTCTGTACAAATTTTAGACCAGTAACTGTACAATTAACTGGCGAAATTAAATTATCCAAGTTAACTGTTCGTTTATTCCAGGTAACTCTGTAAAAATCAGTGCCTTCCTTCGTGTGTTTTTTATTGAATACATTAAGAATATTTATTGGTTTCCATTCAACTGAAGTTTCATTAATTAACCCATCTGCTATCAATTGGCCCTGCTTTATTTTTATGTAAAATACTTTATTTAACTTTTCCAGTTTCACACCGAGGACGACCCTAAAAATAAAATATATGAGAAATTCATTATAATTGTACTACAAACTACAAATTAATGAAATTCTTATAGTTACTTATTGTCTTTAACATCTGAAGTGAC
Source organism: Ormyrus rosae (assembly GCA_035047165.1). Taxonomy (NCBI): domain Eukaryota; kingdom Metazoa; phylum Arthropoda; class Insecta; order Hymenoptera; family Ormyridae; genus Ormyrus; species Ormyrus rosae. Next base: position 18,715,935 of record JAWWML010000062.1, read on the forward strand.
GGGCATTAAACTGAAGT
>JAWWML010000062.1:18716051-18746104 GCA_035047165.1 Ormyrus rosae
TTTTTTAGCATAAAGAATAATCTATTAAATTTTTATGAAGATCGTAGATTTTTTAAATTTCTGACAAACGTCCTTAAGTATGAAACTTTTTTTTTTACATAAACTAAACATTTAATAGAATAAAAGCTTTAACCCGTTTTTAAAGTATTATGTAGCTAATCGAAATGTTCTAAAGAAGTAAGGCTGTGCGCAATCTTATCACACTCAATGTAATAGTAGAAGAGAATTTTATCGATTGTCCATCTATATAAGAAAATCAAATTATACACTATATTTATATTTATTTTAACTTTTTTCCCCGCTTGAACAAACAATTTTAAAACCCTTAAAATGCTCGATTTTCTATGCTATTTTCTAGTGTGAAATGAGGGCTATTTCACGTCTGAGTTGGGAAAAAAATGTTCCTGTTTTTTATTAATTTATAGCATTGTCATTAAATATCTTAAAAAGAGAAGTATATAATTTATGCTGCTCTCACTCTGACCCACACAAATTAATGTAGCACATTATTTTACACAATAAAATACTTTTTATTCATTTTTTATTCATTGAACAACAACAGTATTACATTCCATACAATCATTTTTTATAATTTAACATTATATAATATAAATATATATATATATATTTAAAAAAATAATAATCATTTTTTGGCCTTTTTTCTAAGCACACATATCTTTTCTATAAAATAAATAAAAAACATATAATCTATCTTACGTAGAAAAAATCGTAAGCGAATTTTATTATACAACCACTTTTATAAAAAGTATAAAGGTACCAATTAGAAGTTTCTTTTCTATTTACTGTTGCATCAATCATTTCGTTCAATTTTATATATGAAATAAATAATTAATATTTAATTTATTCTTGGAATACATATTTAATACTAAAATAATAATTTTAGTTATTAAAAATAAATTAAGATATAAAATCTTGCACAGCTACTTTTACAAGGAAAATAAAGGTAGCAAGTCTGAATATATAAATGTAATTCCAGAATAAAAAGCGAGGTAAATGACATTTTCAAAAATTTAAACTGAAAATTACGAAAAATTTTTATAGTGTATTACGCAACAAGTGCTGAAAATAGGCGATTCCTGAGTTTGCGCACGCGAAACCTATTTTTTTTACGCATGCATGGAAATATTTCGCATGTGCGAATTCTGTATATTCGCGCACTAGTGCGGAAAGTAGATTATGCACTAGTTTCGACTGCGGCTAGAACGCATTAGCCGAAGGCGCCGCCGTCTCGTGTTGCAAACTTCACATTCATGAGCAAAAAATTGGTTTTTATTTTGGTAACAAAACCGACGCTTCAACCCCTATCGGGGTCCTTTTTAAGGCAATTAAAAATAAAAACCAATTTTTTGACAACAAAACCATTGGTATAAGTATAGAAGATTTGTACTGTCATTAGTGTAAATTTTCATTAAGTATAAATTAACTAACAAAATTGAAAAAATTTTTATACAGTAAATAAGAAAGTACCTGTTACTTTTACATTTTTCATGAAAGTAGTTGTAAAAGATAAGATAATAGACTTTCATAGTCTATTAACTGTTTTTAAAATTTCTTTTAAACTTTATGAAAATCTAATGTATTTTGTTGTATTAACTCCACATTTAATATATACTTTTAAAATATAAAAAATATTATATTTTCAAAAGTAGTTGCATATTCTCGTACGTATGTTACATAATCGCAACATGAAGTGACTGGAAGGGAGAAGAAGGAAACCAAAGCAAACGAAATAAAATTAAAAGAAAGCAAGACTCATAATTAAATCGCTATTATTCGGTAAGACTCTCAAATTAAAAGTATTTGTAAAATAATTCAGGCCTTTTCAAGAATAATAAACATGTTCGAAAAATCTTAATCTTAATCTTATAGTATGGAGAACACTAAAGTACTCGGACTTGCCAAAAAATTAGCGATACCGTGCCCTTTCATATATTAAGCCTGATTTGTTTAGCAAGTTTAAAATATTAATAATAAACGTAAAAGTTGTAAAAATTGAACAGTAACTTAATTTTTAGTAGAATCAGTCTGTTATCCTCATGGAAATTTTTGGTGTGCAAATAATTATAAATTGAAATTCTAATTCACAATTTATATTGAACGCTTAATTATTCCAGTCGATAAAGGTTGAAAACAGCCCATTTCGGGAAAATCTCTGTGTTGGCACTTTTGGAATTGCTTCTTAAGGCACCGCTATAAATATTGGATCAATAACCCGAAGAAAGGGAATTGTTTTTGTTTTACGTTCATGACATCTCATTTAATTTTGCAATTTAACAAAACTTTTTACCTAAGATGACTTTGGGTTGTTGGTCGCACATTCCAAGTGCCTCGAGAAATCGAATTTCCCCGAAAAATTCTGATTCGACTGGACTAATAATACAGTTGGAATTTGCTTATAGCTCGAAAGGAAAAACATCTCAAAGATTGAAATCCTTTGCGATTTTTAAAAAATTGTGTCACATTGTGGGCATCAAAATTCACAATTACGTAATTAGTTCATTTAAATATTTCTCTAAAACATTTAAAACCAGACTACTAGAAGTATATGTATAACCTATGAGTTCAACATTATTTGTACTTAGTAATTAATTAAGTAATACTCTTACAGTACACTCAATTTATTTGATCATTACTTTATTACTGCTTAAAATGTAATAGCAATAGTATAGGTATCTCTTAACAGTTTGTTTCAAAAGAAATATTTTTAGATATATTTTTTAAGTATTATTAAGTGTTCAACTTAATAGTAACTATAAATTTCATCAACACGGACTTAAAAACTTTAGCTTCCTTTAAGTGAAATTTACGATATTGAATAAATTGTAGAACTTTATGATTTACGATTTTTTCTACGACATTCACCTATATCATTAACGTAGGAACAGTCAGTTTTGTTCTATTATACATCACATTGAACAAGAACGTACAACGTTCTTAATAAAATAACGCTGCAATATACTTATAATTGAAGTACAGTACAACAATGTGCATTTTCCTACGACATTAAAATAACCCTTTTCTAAATAACAGCACCGTTATCTTTATCTTACTTCATTTAATGAATCAATACTTTTCACCCAAATTTTCATAGGCTTCTGGTTTTTGTAGTAATGCGCAACTGTAAAACCTTCCATAATCATAAAAATGACACCTAGTACTATAAAATATCCACCATAAACCATGTACTGAAATAAAAACAAAAAATTAAAAATCGTTAATATCGAAATGTTAAAAATTATTCTGTACTTATTTACCTGATTTCTTATATCTAGGGCTAAACAAGATTTTCCTACTACAATAAATGTTAACATTGACTGCAATAACAATGCCAAAAATGTGTTTATTCCAAATATAAGGCCGTAACTATCTTCCTTCAAGTATTTAGCAACCTCAAAACTGTTATAATATGTTTAAGTTAAAAATTATCTTATGAATAAGTTATAAAAAAAAATATAAAAAGTGTATTTCATACCTCGCAATAGTAATTATCGAATGATATATGACTCCAAAAACTATGTATGCAGCATATAAAAACCATAAGTTATAACTAATATAGCATACCAGTAAAAGAAAACCTTCCAAAATGGAAAATATAGATAAAATGGCTTCACCAATCAATGGCCAATTGAAATGTAAATATCCAATACCCAATACGACGACGGCACCTTTAAAAAATATAATTCATTAATATTGTATTACATAAGTTATAGTTAAGTAAAACATAATTTCACTTACTAATTATTGTGTATGCAGCTTCAACAGCACCATTATAAATATCATAGTGTTCCTTACTTCCTTCATTAGCTGTTAAGGCATCTTGCCATAATAACTGTATATAACTTATAACTTGCAAATAACCACAAGTTGCGAAAGCCCACCAGAGAGACCACTTGACGATATATTTGTTCGTATAAGCTTTTAAAAAATCTTCCCAAAACAGGTAGTAGGCATGCCTGACTTTCGAAAATAACGACGGTGTAATTGGATTGGATATCTTGTGGGACGAGGTAGACAATGTATTATCACTTCCTTGACTTTCCAGCGAAGTCGATATATCGGTGGCAATGGGATCAACTCGGTTAAAATATATTGACTGGTTCACGGGTGGTAAAAAGCATGCCCAAATGCTGGCTGTCGCTAAAGCTGAAAATAAAATTTAATTTTTAAAAATGCCGGGCAAAAAATACATGATATCGGATAAATAAGAAGCTTATTATTAAAAAGTTGATTGAATTGAAAAACTTAATAATTTTGTTGTAAAAAATATATTTTAAATTGCAAATTTGATTATAATTAAAGAAATTTATTTCCATTGTTATAACATATTTCTTTTAATTTTATATTAGCACTAAAATTAAGATGACTTCATAAAATCTAAGCACTTTTGCGTTTCTTTTTTTACCAGTGTTACGAAGTTATTGTAATACAAGAAAAGGTGCAACAGCTGCTGAAATCACATTATTTGATCACTAAACGTTAATATTAACCTAAATATAGATTTTCAGACTATTTTCCCGGACTTGCGATCGTCGATTTCAAGTAAATGATTAAAAATTAAGTCATTAAAGCTTATTAAAAATATCGGATGTTTTTATATTTGTTAAAAAAATATTTCACAAGTATTAAATTAGATAAAAAAAGTGAGATTGATTGTACGATTTAGAAACATAAGAAATTAATTTTAGCCAAATTCGGCGATAATAATAAGTTTAAGGAATAATCTATTAAATCTTGTTCAAGATACTCATCACATGTTTGATGTTCGTTAAACAAATATTAAATATCAAATTAGATAAAGAAGATAAAAGCATTTTTGCAATTTAGAACAAATAACTATTGAATAAGCATTATCTAAGTTATCATTTCGCATTACCTAACTTATATTACACTTTCAGACAACATTCCGGGATTAGCGACCGTCAATTTCATGCGATTGATAAGAAGAAGAAACAAATTAATTTTTTTCCTAGTCGGTGATAATATAAAGTTATAATTCGGTGTGATTAGAACGTTCGGTAGAAATTTTGAAATCGGTAGAGATAGAATAAAATGATCTTTCTGAACAATTTTTGTCGAATTTCAAATTTTGTTCAACCGACGTTTCTACACTAATCGGAGTATTTTAATTGTGAAATTAATCACATTTCAAAAGAATATATTACGCCACTCTCATTAAACTATCAACTACCTTAGTTCAATGAGTACGCTGAGAGAAGTGCGCTGATTTTATTCTTTACACGAATTCATAAAACGATACCGATGGAAAATGATGGAACATTTACGTTTCACAACTCGCAATAGAAAGATCCTGAACGATGTAAACGATTGACAAAGTATCAGGCGCCTAGTGACGAAGGAGGTTTTTAATAAACGTGACATTGGTTTTTGATGACTATAGCGTTCGCTCTGAGTTTAAATTTCATAAACTTCTGATCCTAACAGCAACCGATGTTTGTAAAATTTACTGCGTATGTATACCGATCCGATAACGAATTGTTTCGACTAACAATAAGCGACTTTTTCACGATCATCAACTTTTGTAAGTTTCAAGTTTTGTTTTCAAGTTTTGACCATTGTATAATTCTTACCCTGCGTGAAACTAATTGTAGATTCTTAAAGAGGAGTTAAACGTTAATAAACGAATTTTTGTTGACAACAGTAAAGACCGACAGAGTTTTTTTATTATTAAGATATTAAAAATGAAATTCTTATACAAAAGGGACATTGAAGGGACCTAAAACCAATTTAATTAATTTTTAGAAAAACTTTGAGGATACTGTATCATTAAAATAAATAAATCGCGCGTTTTTTAAGAACTTTAATGATTTATTGATAATCTCATTTGATGTGTTAAATAAAGGATGAATAAATAACTGTTACTGTCACTTAATTAAACAAATTCAAATTCTGCTTAGATCCTTTACCATTGGTGTCTTATCCGAATGAAAACTAAATCTCCTCAAAGAATTCTATGAGATTAATATTGTGAAACGCAAGTATACTCTTTACTCAATGAACATTGATGGCGATGGAATTTGACACAAAATGATTATGTAAACGCTGAAACAATTCGCGACTGTCTTACTTAATTCCTTTCATTGAAACTAAAATTTCTCTAATTTAGTGAAACCTTCACAATTTATTGTAGGAATTAATTTAATTTTCAAGAAATTTTTGATTCAATATTTTAATGAATATTACAGTATTACATTTAATTTATTTAAAGATACCATCTATGATTTTAATCATTTTATTGTATTATTAAACTGAGCAATTATGAATGACACATACTCAATAAAAATAATAGTTTGCACGCTCAAGCACGTTTTATAAAAATATTTTGGATTTTAAGAACTCGTAATCATTTAGCTTTAAAACGGTAGTACAATACACGTTACACGCGCTATGAGCGCAAACAAACTGCAACATCAACTCTTTCCGTTAACAAAAATGTTTTAAAGTAAATTCGTTAGTTAAATGATTTAAAATCTCAATAAATAAATATTAAAAAATTTATATTTAAGTCAATAAATGAGTATTTCAAGCAATGAGTAGTTCTGTAAAAGTGAAAAAGATATAATGTCGTCGCGGGAGACATTAATCTCAGCGCCGAGATTCAAAAACAGAAATACTTGATTAAAAAATCTTACATCCAATTGTTAGGTAATTCAGCTGCTCGTAATCCAGCAAGTTGAAAGACGTCGTTAACTGCGCAACCACACCAGCTGAAAAGCGACCGAGTAAAAATGCACCCCTTGTATGACTTGTCACCTGCTGATAATGGAGTTTATCAACTTTGGCATAAATATACGTGAAGTAGGCGACTTCAGTTGACAGCAACAGTCCGTAGAAAAATTCCACTATTTGCATGTGAGTTATTGTGGTTCCAAGTCTTATTATTATAAATGTAATTGTACCAGATAGGCCACATAGTATAATTGCTGGTTTATACCTAATCAAATCAGTCAATAAAAACATCAATATTAATGTTGCGAAATAAGAGTAAGTTCCAACGGGGTAAATTTCTTGATTAACCTGGAAAGAAATTATAAATTCAATTATTTTCATCAATTCTCAGTAATTTTATCAAATTTTTTATTTCTAAATGCGCCAATTACTGCAGGTTTTCGTCCAACGTATTCTTAAAAAACAACATATACTTTTTTAAAATCAATGCTATGGTGTTTCTTTTTAGTTATTTCAACTAATTTATACACATTTTTAATTTATCAATTTTTAGTGTCGCGGCGCCTTGTTGCTCGTGTGCTTCTGCTTGCAACGTGACGTTGCCGCGTCACTCGATAAATACAATTTACAAAGTGGTGTCGGTGCACATACGTTATTGCGATAAAATAGATATTATAGCGTGTATCATAAATAACTATATTTTTTAGTAAAAAATACGAAAAATGTGTTACTACATTAATATTTCTAAAAAGAGCAGCTTTTGGGCATAAATCGATAGGCAGTGCATTGAATTTGTATCGATAACTTTGTGCCAAAACCATACAACTTAACATTTAGCATACTTTAAGTAATGTAAATTTTAATTATCAATTAAATTTTATGACGGTCGATTTACAAGTCAATAATATTTATTGCCGTTTAAAATTGACGACGTTCCGATGACGATTTTGCCAACCTCGTCAGGTCCAAAAAATACACATACAAATCTACTGTAGGTAATTTTACAAAATATAATGAAATAACAATAGCGAATCCTTTTTAAAAATACCTTAACTTTAACTATATTAATCTTTAAAGTAGCGGAAACTTTGTTGAAGTATTTTGTACTTTAAAAATTTATATTCTTGGTTGTATGAAGCCTGCAATAATAGGATCATCTAAATTGCTCATTTAAAATTTTAAATTTAATCTTTCGCGCTTTTTTCAAAGACGACTAACCTAAAACGTATTTAAACTTCCGGCACTTTACTTTTTTAAGAGAGGAGATCAATCAAATCGGTCTTTAAATGTTTCACAATATTCGGCTATCATTTTCTTAAGAAAGAGAACAGTAATACTAAATTTTGAGGTTAGAAATTCGAAATTTAGTTAAATATTATAAATAAAAAATACAAATTAACGACAATGTTACCACATCATTACTTTTAAAAATCTTTTTTTATTTTTTATTCTAATTATGACTACCGCTTTAATTCAAAACCAATCACGTTGAGCTTAATTTTGTAAATTATTTTGTTATCAATAGAAAGAAATTTAAAAAACACCATTTTCACTTACTTCTTTTTCAGTAAAATTTTTCCAATGCCCAGTAAGGTAATTGGTGACAAACGGCTCGTTAGGACGAAATTCTTTTAAAAATCCAAAAACGGATAAGATCAATGAAATAGTGTTCCACTTCATGTCAGTATTTTTTTATGGTACCCAGTTGCTTGTGTCAACTCATCTGCTTCAGCAATCTTAGACTTGAATAAAAAAGACCGTCTTGGCAGTAGAACTCGATCATGTGCACCATTTATATAATACTTTTGCGGTACCAGCAATGCAACGATTCTAATTGAGAGCTTACCGAGCGGGATTTTGAAGGGAATTTATGCTCGATAAGCTTCGCAAAGTCTGCTGAGCATCGCGCGTTCGAGCCGCTGTAAATTGCTCAAACGAAAGAACTGATTGCAATAGTGTATCGTGCAGCATCGCACATGCGTGCGCAGACGACACTGAGTTCAGTTCAATTTCGCAAGGTACAATGTGCGATGCGCTCTGGTTCAAGGTGATCAAACCTCACTCCCACTCCGTTCCTGCAAAATCAGTGAATAGCTTCTTGTGATTCTCGTCAGAGGCGGCACTGAGACTTGTGTACTGAAAAACGCTTCAAAATTAACAATATTCATCTGTTTTAACCCGTCTTTCACGTAGAACTTCGTTTTCTGAGAGTCGCGTGTTCAAATTAAATAACACATTTAGTTTTCGTACCAAGGTCTAAGATTGCAAATGCGTTATTTGAAAGATATGAAATGGTCTTGTTAATTGGAAGCTAAACTAGAACGCGCGTAAAACTTTTTATAGATATCTTGAACAATAAATCTACTTGTGACTACTGATGCGCAAATAAGTGAATGATTTCCACACAAAAAATTCGAACAATGCTTTATTTTCTTTATTATTTTTCTTTATTTACTACTTAATATTTTAGCAAAACAACTAGTAAAAAGTAAATATGTTATTTCGTATACGATTTTATAAGATAAAAGATATAAAAATCGTAACGAAGTTTAAAATTTTTTACAATATGAAATGCTATAATATTAATTGGCTTATAATAAACATCAACTATTTCAATTTCACAAAGTCCTGCAAGTAAGGATATTAAAATTAATTTCATATTTTTTTCCTACAAGGAAAAAGTTTTTCCGATTAGTAGTTAAGTCATATGTCAAAGGATTAATTGTTCAAGGAAAATTACGCAATGTCATAATTACTTTTATTGAATAATTAAAAGTTTTTACACTAGTTACCGATCTAAATTATTTCAAAAAAATTATCGACTTTGCTTTCTGCACCTATTCATGCAATCTAAACGAAATATGTAGATTTCTAATGTACTTACTTGCAATTCCTTCCATAATTACAATGGACTTGTTCCACTGTTACTTGGTCAAGGATACTTGATCAATTTTCCTTAAAGTATCAATCGGCACTTTACTATAGTGTTACCAGATTATCACGAAAATACTTTAACTGTATTCCTGATTTGTGGTAAAGTAGTGTCTATTACCAATCATCTATACACCTTTTTTTCACTGGCATACCGCGTTTTACTATTAGGGTTTCTATTGTCGGAGGCACGGAGGCCGATGAATGAAGGGATCTTGCGCAATTTTTGCGCATGCGTTACTGGTTCGCGCGAATGAACCTCCCTCGTGCTTCGATCGATTTCCTTATCCCATTCTGCGAAGTGGGTTGAAAATCGAAGCCAATAAATTTGAATGTTATTTATTATATTAAATGTTTATTAAAAACAAGTTTACTCGGATACAAATCACATTGTTTAATTTCTAGTAAATTTTTCAATTTAGTTACATTATCTGCATTCAAATATAGTAACGTAATTTTAATTAAAATTTTAAGTAATTATAAAACGAGTTTAAATCAAAATATAAGTTGTGTATTATGTATATTATGAAACTAGTCTATCATCAGGCGAGATTTAAAATTTTAAATGGATAGAATAACTTTCCGTTTTCCCTTTAAATCAGTGGAATGGCAGATTGGCAGCACTTAACTTCCCCTACGGTGCATGCGCGTTCCAACCTCCAACATTTGCGCATTATTTAGCACACTTCTCCCGCGCTTTTCAAGATGACCTCTGGCAGTAACAAAGACTGTAAACGCGTTACTAACGCATGAAAAATGTAAAAATAATATTTGAACTACTTCAAGAAAGCTTATTTTTCTATAAAAATATGCGTTGCACGTAAGATTCGGTTAAAAGAAAAACAAAAGCTGGTTGTCAAGGGTAGATAATAACTTAATAATAACTTAACCTCTTGTCCCTGATGAAAAGCGGCGTATTATAAAAGCTTTGTTTACTGTAAAATATTACAAAATGTCTCGAGATATAAGATCTTATTTTTCGAGTTCTAAGCAAAGTGCGCCAAAAAAAAGTGATTCGGAAGAAAAGTCGCGCAAAGAGGTTAATAATGAAAAAGACAAAAGCAGTATTAAAAAGCATTCGAAAAAACGTGTGATTTTATCCTCTGATGAAGAAGATGACACTAATCAAACAATTAATAAAAAGGCTAAAGTTTCTAGTGACGTCAAAATTGTTGAAAAACCATTAGAGATTACTGTTGATCCAGAAGAAGTGTTTGGTAAGAAACCAGTGACACGAATAAATGCACCAACAATTTCTAAAAAAATCAACAATCAAGTGAAAAAATCAAATGTAACTAACAGTAAAACTGATTTTATGGACGATGATGACTTTGATGCTACCTTAAATCAATTGGATACAACGCAAATAGAGGATGAATATTTAGCCACTGTTACAAAAGATACTAAAGATGATACTTCTGAAAAGAATAGTTCTAAAAAAATGCATAAGACTGATAATGATCTGAAAAAGAATGAAAAAAGTACAAGCAAATCTAGAGATAAAAACAAAACTGTAGAGAAACCTTCTCCCTCAAAAAATAAACATTCAGAAAAAAGTGATTCTGAAATAAAACATGAAAAATTAAAAGAAGATAAGGATAAAAATGGAAGTATTAAAGAAAAGAAAAAGAAACATGTTTCTCATGAAAAACTTGAAATAGAAAAGACAATAAAATCTACTAAAGTTCATGATAAATCAAAAGATGAAGGTTTTAATGAAATAATTGAAGATAAAATTGAAAAGAAGAAACAACACGCAATTTTGTATCAAAATTATCTTAATCGAGGGGGAGCAAGAAATCCAGGTTCTAAAGAAATTCCAGAAGGAGCTGAAAATTGTTTTGTCAATTTAACTTTCTTAATTACAGGAGTTTTAGAGTCATTGGAGCGCGAACAAGCAGAAGGAATTATTAAACAATATGGTGGAAAAGTGGTTCATTATGTATCAAAGAAATTAAGTTATCTTGTAGTAGGAGAAGAAGCGGGACCTTCAAAATTGGCCAAAGCTGAGAGTCTTGGCATCAAACAGATAACTGAAGATGACTTCTTAGAATTGTTACGCTCTAGACCAGCTGGTAAAGAAAGTAAACAATCAACCTCTTCTGATGCAAATAATAAACGTAAAAGAAGAATTTCATCAAGTAATGATGAACTTAAAAGTCCTGAAAATGTTAAGAAAAATAAAGGAAACTCATCTTCAAAGGGTAACAATGAAAGTCCTCAAAAATTAGAAAAGGATAAAGATTTATCTTTAAAGCATGATTACATCAGTCCTAAGGACAATAAAGCAACAAAATGTTCTCCTTTAAAGAATGAAATAAAGAAAGATATTCCTAATACTCAAAACTCTAAAACAGAAGAGAAATTAAGTTCTACAGTGCAAAATAAGATTGATGAATCTGCAGTTCCAAAAATTGAAAGCATAACAAATAAACCTGCAATTAATAATGTGTCAAATGCAGTTAATGATGACGTAGATCATGCAACAGCTTTAGTAGAAAAGTATAGACCTAAAGAGATGAAACAACTTATTGGTCAAACAGGTGATAAAAGTAATGCCAAAAAATTACAATATTGGCTTACCAATTGGTACAAAAATCATGGTAAAGATTCGAAAGGGTCAAAACCAAAGTTTTCATCTAGAGATGACACAGGAACAATTTATAAAGCAGCATTATTATCAGGACCACCTGGTATTGGTAAAACAACAACAGCTTATGTTGTTTGTGCTCAACTGGGTTTTGAGATATTAGAATTTAATGCTTCAGATACAAGGAGCAAAAAACTTTTACAAGAAGAGATTGCAGGTATTTTGTCTAATAAAACTGTAAAATCATTTTTAACAAATACTCCAGATACCAAAAAAACACCTCCAAAACATGTTCTACTTATGGATGAAGTAGATGGTATGGCTGGAAATGAAGACAGAGGAGGAATGCAAGAGCTAATTGCTTTTATTAAATCTACAGAAGTTCCTATTATATGTATTTGTAATGACAGGAATAGTCAAAAAATTAGAACTCTCTCAAATTATACATTTGATTTACGATTCCAAAAACCAAGATTAGAGCAAATTAGGGCAGCTATAATGTCTCTTTGCTTTAAAGAACGAATTGAAATTACTACAGATGAGTTAACTCAAATAATCCAGTCAACAAATCAAGATATTCGACAAGTTATTAATCATGTAGCAATGTTATCAGCAAAAGCTCAATCAAGTAAACCAGAAATCAAAGAAAAGATGATGTGCAAAAATTTAAGGCTAGGACCTTGGGATGTAATTCGTAAAGTTTTTAGTGCAGAAGAACATAAAAATATGAATATTCATGACAAGAGTGATCTATTTTTCCATGATTACAATATTGCACCACTTTTTGTAGAGGAAAATTATCCAATTGTTACACCTGCAGGTCCAAAAAATCAACTGCATGAAAAATTGGCTAAATGTAGTGAAAGTTTGGCAATTGGTGATGTAGTGGAAAGACATATTAGAAGTAATCAAGCATGGCGCCTTCTTCCAGTACAAGCTATGTTCTCATCAGTTATACCTGGCACTATAATGTCAGGTTATATAAATTCACAAATAAATTTTCCCAGCTGGCTTGGTAAAAATTCAAAAACCAGTAAATGCAATAGATTGTTACAAGATATTACTGTTCATGCACGTATAACTACAGGAGCAAGTAAAGAATCTGTAAATCTTGACTACATAAAAATGCTTGTTAATTCCATTATTAGACCTTTAGCTGTTGAAGGTATAGAAGGAGTTGATAAAGCAGTAGAAATCATGAATCAGTATCATTTGTCAAGAGAAGATTTAGATGCATTAATAGAATTAACAAAATGGCCACATACAAGAGATCCAATGCAAGCTGTAGACACTAAAACAAAGACTGCATTTACAAAAGCTTACAACAAGAGTGCTTCATTTAGTAGTGCAGGCACTATGAAAAAGAAATCTGCTGCTGATGTTCAAGATGATGATTTTCTTGGAGACGATGAGGAACAGCTTTTGGATGATAATGAAGATGATGAAAAAATTGAAAATGATAAACTTATTAAGGCTAAAACATCAAAACCTAAGCCTGCACCATCGGAAAGTAAAAGCAAAACAAAATCTGAAAGTAAACCAAAAACTAAAAACACATCGCGTACAAAAAAAAAATAATTTAAAAATTTGAACAAATCATTTAATTTGTAAATTATTTATGTATATGTTATTTCATAATCTGTCTTGCAAGATTTCTTTAAACTTAAGAAGTTATGTATATTTCAAATAGTATTTTTGTATTTACATCCTCAATCCAATTAAACTATTATTTCTAAGTAAAAAAAAAATGTTATTTCTTTCCTTCATATCTAAACATCTATAGTTTAATATTTTTTTTTTTTATTACATTCATAAAATTATATTTAAAAATAAGCATATTCGTAAGTTTTTTAATATTTTTATTAAATAATATTTACTGAATTTTGTTAAAGGTAAAAAAATTCTTATTAAAAATACTAATTGTTATTTTTTATAGAATTTAAAAACTGAAAATGTTTCTTCAAATATTTACGCAAGCTTACTCCATTCGCGGTCAAATACTGATATATGATTTTGTGCTAGTAACGTCTGTTTACTATTAGTTAGCATTTATCATTGCCAATCAAATACTTGTAAATAAAATTTATAAATCGATCTATATAAAAATGTTTTAATAAATTTCATAATATATTAACCTTTTAGCTGCGGGGAAATTTCAGTACAAATCGACCTCCTATAAAATGCAAAATTTACCCATATAATCACTGGATACCTCAAGTAGAGTCCCCGACCTGACTGCTGGTCGATATATCGACCATCCCCGCAGCTAAAAGGTTAAATAAAGATTATGAAAACTGAAAATGAATTCGAAAAATTTTATTTTAAAAACAACCAACGAAATGTCATATGAAATGTCATTGTTCGTCAATTTTCTTTGACGAACAATGACTCTGACTGTCACAATACATTCCAAAGTTTTTTGATTCCAGACATACGTATAGACACGTAAGTCTATTACTACATACGTTGAGTTCAGTCCAATAAAAGCTGGTAAAGCTATTATACGTTGTTATAGCGTCGGTGCTTCCCTTCGAAATTCATTCGGGATTATACATCAAAAGTCCACTCTGAATTTTCTAAATTCCTAGTAAATACTGTAATAAATACCCGTAGGCCACGTAAAAATGCGGACGATTAATGAAAAGTGGCTTGTGGGCTGGTGCTGGCTCCTAATCGGCGGATTTTTCGTCTTCGTCGATGCCGAATGGAACTCAAATGATTACATGAAACGAGAACATTCGTTAATTCGACCGTATCAAGGTAAGCCGGATCGAAATCCTTATTATGCTTAAAAAAAATATAATTTTCTACATTTTTAACTCGTGCTTAGAACAAATATGGCATAGTAATTATATTTTTACGTTAACATTGAAGCAGGAAGATATAGTTTCTTCGTTATTACCATTCTTTTGTATGATGAGTTAGGTTATGCCGTGATTTCAATAATTACATTCTGACGCGTCATCATTTTCTAAAAATCTTAACTTACAAATTAATCATTTATGAATATGATTTCGCATCACTTACGTTTATGAGTAATGCTAATAGAATAACTAATACAAGTTCTAAACCTATTAGCTTTCACGCCTAATAAATATGTAACTTAAAATTATTTTTATATTCAAATTTGGGTAATATGTATCGTTATACATTAAAGGATCTGGAATGACAATACCTTACTGGGATTTTATGGGAAGTACACTAGTCACTAATAATTACATAAGACTAACACCAGATGCCCAAAGCCAACAGGGTGCTATTTGGAATACAGTAGTAAGTATTTTGTTTATTCATTTATGTAATATATTGAACCATACTTCATATTTTTATCATTATAAATATATTTAATATTTTATAAAAGTAAATAGACCAACAGATATAATAATGTCGTAAAAAATTTCAATGAACAGTATTTTATATTTCACAATGAATAATATAAAATATAATATAAACTTTTTCTTATTTTAGCCATGTAATGTAAGAAATTGGGAGTTACAAGTGCACTTCAAAGTTCATGGTAAAGGTCGAGATTTATTTGGAGACGGACTTGCAATTTGGTATGCTAAAGATAGAATGCAACAAGGACCAGTTTTTGGAAGTAAAGATTATTTCCATGGCTTGGGTATCATACTTGATACATACAGCAATCATAATGGACCTCATAATGTAAAAAGACTTTTTTAAAACATTTTTTTATCATTGTTTTAACTTTAGTTTGTTAAAAACTAATATTTTGTTTCTTTTAGCATCAACATCCATATATCTCAGCTATGATTAACAATGGTTCTCTCCATTATGATCATGACCGTGATGGCACTCATACACAACTTGCTGGCTGTGAGGCTTTGTTTAGAAATTTGGAACATGATACACATGTTGCAATAAGATATGAAAGAGACACATTAACAGGTACATTCATTTATCACATGATTAAATATTTTTTTAATAACTTAAACCATCTCATTATTTTAAACTTTCCTGAAAACTGCATTTACTATCTAACTTGTGATATTTATATAATATAATATAACAAAGTAACACGAAAATAATTTAATAAAAACCTATTAAATAATTTTTATATAATATTTGTGTTTTAGTTTCTACTGATATTGCAAATAAAGGTGCTTGGAAAGAGTGCTTTTCTGTTAAAGAAATTAAATTACCTACTGGATATTTCTTTGGCATAACTGCAACAACAGGTGACCTGTCTGATAATCATGAAATTTTATCAGTTCGTTTATTTGAATTAGATTTACCAAATGACGTAAGTGTAAATGTATAAAATTAAAAAACCTTTGAAATTGTTTTTTAAATTGTTTTTATTTTTTAGCCAAAAGATGAAGAAGATAGATCCAAAATTATACCATCTGCAACATTCTTTGAACCTCCAAGAGGTATATAGATAATTTTCATAATCATTATTACTTTTTTGTTTTATATAATAAGATATTACTAAATATGTTTTTATTTTTTTTACAGATCATGTCGATGATCCTAAACCGTCATCCCTAAGTGGAATTAAAATTTTCCTTCTTATGCTTGTTGGAGCTTTAGCAATTATAACTTGTGTAGTAATTGGAATTATGTTCTATCAAAAACATCAAGAAAATAGCAGGAAGAGATTTTATTAACCTGGATACATATTTGAAAGGCTTATTCTTATGGTGAAAAACAATTAGGTGTTTTTTCTACTTGTAAATGATTAATTAAATTGGTATCATAATAAAATAATCTTCAAGTTGAATGCAGAGTGCAGAGAGAAACGTGGACATTGTCAAAGTAAAATAAGTTTATTTGTGTGCCAGTGAATGTAAAAAACTTCTGTGGTTAGTGACATTAGGATTTCACTGTAAGTTAGCCTATATAAGTTTTGCAGTTACACTTTGTTATTTATTTCACGAAGAGATACTTGTGCGGCGGTTAATGTTAACGTAATATTTACGTTTTCATTGATAATTTTAACTAAAAATGTGTAATTTACATTACAAAAAATTCATTTTATACTAAAGAAAATGTTTTATAAGAACTGTAAAAAATAATATAAAAAATAGTTGTGTTCTAAATAAGCAATCGAAGTGCTAAAGCAAATTTTAAAATAGGTAAACGAAACAATTTTTTTTAATTTCGATTGCTTCTAAAAAAAAAATTTAAGAAATCACGAAGACTCATAAACTAGGTTATATATTTGTATATAAAAGATACAATATTGTCTATAGCAAATAATTTTAAGATAACTTCCCGCTGTGACATTGCTGTTTTTATACAAAACGCCTGATATATTCATTACAAAATTATATATAAAATAAAAAAAAACGTCTGCGAAATAACAACAATAAAGTTATTGTCACTTTTTTAACTGTTGCCAAATGAAATAAATATTTATAAATGAGTAAAACAAAACACATTTCTTATTTATTTTTAAAGATAATTTATTAAGAAAAAGGAAAAAAGGAGCTCAGACATTTTAAAATATTTAAAATGATATCATATTAATACTTAACAATATCAAAATGTATTCTTTTCATGTTTATTCTCGCTTAATGATAAAAGGAAACTATTTCAATGCTAATAAAGCTGGTAAAAGAAAATGTTAAATACAAAACTTTGTAAGAGTTTTTTTGACATTATAATGAAATTCAAGGCACATCCATTTTTATAATTCAAAACATGTTTTGTAATTAACTTGGTCAACATTATTCAAATGCTACTTTCACAATAATATCTACATAATATTATTTGAATTAATGTGACACCAGTAAAGATTAAGATGAATATATTATCTTTGTCTTATTTGTACTGCTAAATTTTAGGCACAATTATAATTATTGAATTTGAAAAAGTTTTGTCTACTGGAAACGGCAAGACGAAACGAATGCCCAAAAGCAAACGGCTTTTCTTATTCTACAGTACTACCATTTTTACTAGTTTGACAGTCAATAGCCCTAAGTTAGTTAATTACGTATTTACTAATATAACATTACATTAATTGCCGAAATTCTACTTAAATTTAAGCTGCAATTCTAAAGCTTAACATTTAATGAAAGAAGTCTTTTCAAAGTACAAGTTATTCGTTTATGATTTAACGTAATAAAAATATTCTTTTATACATAAATATGGCACAGCGACCATTGTTTTTTTCTTTTTTTTTTTAGAAAATATAAAATATTTAACCATTAAAATAGTGTTCCTAAAAAAATACATTTATAGTACTGAAATCTATCTGAAAGATATCTAGTACACTTATTAGACAACGTACAACCTTTCTAGTGGAAAGACGTATTTTTTCTTAGACATAAGAAAATACTCGCATTTTTACTCGTGAACACCTGAGTAAAAGGTAACATAAAGTAGAAGAACATTTATATTTTACATTTCATTAGTTGTTTTGATGAAACTAATATAAATATTTTCTATATTCAACAGCAATTTTCTACTTTTTTATTGATAACGCCAACATTCTCGTAATAAAAAAAAGATCAAAACACTGAATATTTAACCTTTTAATACCCAAATTATCAAATTTTACAACCCCAAAACATTGTTAAAGATTTTGAGTAACTTGTATTGAAACCATTTTAATTTTAATATTAATCTTGAATACATATTATTGTATACTTGTATTTATTTTTAAAAATGATGGTTAACAAAATTAAAGATATAAATTATATATATCTGTATCAAAAGGTTAAAATTTTCAACTTACAAATTATTAATAAAAATCTATTTGAATATTACGATGGGATTCAAAAGAAAATTTAAAACAGTTTTAGTACCTAAATAAATACCTCTTGCAATATTGTTTAGACCAACTACATATCTATTTCTTTTATATGATTTTAAATCTATGGTATGGCAAACATGACATCCTACCTCCTCCAAAAATACGTGAGGATTTGAACCACCAAGTAATGCTTCACTTTCCAAACCGTTGTTTGATAATACACCAGAAAACCATATCTTATCTCCAGGATAAATGTTGAGACTAAAATTGGCGAAAGATCGATCGCCGAGTAAAAATACTTGAGCGTTACTTCCCCACATTCCGTTCTTCATTTTCACAGCTATCTCAAACTCGTACCAATCCCAAGAAGCTACGTGACACCTGCTTTTTCTCTTGCGTGCATGTAAGAGAGTCTTACAGTTTAATTTGCGGAGATTGTTGGTATATCTAAAAAATTTGTATACAATATAGTAATTATTACATATTAATATAAATATTATTTAAAATAACTTTTACAAGATTTGTCAGTATTATATCATTCAATTTTACAATTTTAAACTATTTTATAGTAGACTTTAAATTATTTATTGAAATAACACATAGAAGAAATGAGATTCATGCATTTAAAATTTTAAATGAATAGAAAAGTAAAACAAATTACTTGTCACAATCGTCTTTGTGTGGCTCGCCGAAAGCGCACCGAAGCGGATTAGCAACAAGATCAGGAAATTGATCCAGAACCAGAGCTAAGTTATTGTGGACTGATTTGACTCGCGTATTTGTTACATATCCTTCCCAGGACACGGATACTCCTTCAAGTTGGGCACAGCGAATTTGGACCTGGGCTTTGGAAGAAGATTCCTCCCAAGCAGGTTGATGACAATAGTTTTGATAATGTTCCCAAGTTAATTCAGTCGGCATTTCGAAAGGGCTAACTTCAGCGCCTGAGTCGGTTCCAGTGTACCCAGTTATTAACGGCCAGGCAAGAAATGCACCCGCTATAAATCCAAGAATCAACTGTAATTTGAAAAAAATTATTTGAAAAAACAATTGGCATATTTATTCAATTTTTTAAATAACTTAAACTGATTGTGATTCTTAAACCTCAACTAAATAGGTAATTTAAAAAAAAAAAAATTCAATTTTGTATTGCTATTTATTGTCTATATAAATATATTATTTTAAGTAAATTAATAAAATAAATCTACCTGAAGGCATGTAATGAGCCAATTTAGTTTGTGCGTAGCTCTGTTCTTCTTAAAGTACCACGTAGCGAATAACGGGAAACTACCCAATACAGTAGTAATGGCTACTCTTACTGCAAAATCACTTTCTGACATATACTTAGCCGTAGCCATCATCGGTAGTATAATCGATGCAAAACTAACGATTGGTAAAAATAGTACGGTTCCAACGAGTGCCAAGGCACCACGAATCAAACCATACCAGGTAGCACTCTGTGAACTCAGTACAGCCATCTGCCACCAGCTAAGTATTACACAGTGGGGTATGAGAGTCTTGTAAGTACCTCGCCAATTATCCCTTGCAGCCATCTTCAGGAAAACTGCAGGTATAAGCAAATAGAAGACCACGCGAAAGTTTAAGCAGAACTCAATACCATTGCCTACTACGTAAGAAGCAAATGTCGGCACCTTAATATCTAAAAAGCGCCAGGTCTGCGCAACAACTACGTCCATCTCATATGGATACTTGGCAAGTACATTAACGCTGAAGCTGAATAGCGCCAAAAAATCTGGATATTTTGAATTCCCGTCCTTCCAAGTAAAGTTCAACAACGTTACAAGTGTTAGAGTAAATGCTATCACCGTAAACTCTGACTGAGGTGTCCATTGATGTGTTACTATCGGAAAGAGCATGAGATTCAGTAATAGAGCAAGAAAGAAATGAGCGTATGGTTTAAGATTGTTACGACAAAATTGGTATTCGGCCTCCTCGGGATTCAAACTTCCACCCGAGTAGCTAAGAAATAGCCTCGACCAAACTCGTAGATCCGTAAGTTCGCGTTTTCGTTGAAGTATTTGGAAAGTTGCAATTGTCATAACAATAAATGAAAGATAGTAGAGAGCTAGTGGTATGAATAAAACAACACTCTCGGCTCCAAGAAGTGCGTGAAGAAGGATTAGAACAACGGTGTGAAAGTGACCAGCAAAGAAAAGTTTCCGCAGAGGTAGACTGCGATGACCAAGAGTTTCAACCAGCCATACGTATAATCGTTTAAGAGAGGCTAATGGATGAAAAAAAGGCCGTTGTAAGAGTGGCACTGCATCAAGATCCATTTGAGCTGGGTCAACGAGACAAAGAACGCGCGAAACTACAGGAAGAGTTCCTCGAGCATACGAAGCTGCGGCTGAAACTAGCGCTGCTTCTGTGATCTTCTCTCCTTGATGCGCTGACCAGTCTGTCAAACGAATAAATTAAATTATTTTTCAGTTAAAATAAAATGTTTATTTAAAAAAATGAAATTGTTGTTACCTGGTGTTACATCCTCAACTCTGTCCCTAAAAGATGTTTCAGGATTCGATTCATCCTCTGACTGTGAGTCTTGATCACCACTCTCACCAGTTAGAGATTTTTGAATATGATTTTTACCATTAACATATTGAGTATTATTTGATTTATTACTAGTAGAAGGAAAAATTAAATCTCTCATGTGCCTTTGCAATTGATCAGTTGTAATGAACTCTTCTCCATTGGACAGACTTAAAGGAAAAATTTGTAAGTATCTTAAAATCTTCTAGAGTGAAATAGAAATTTAAAAATCACAGTCTACATTACCTTGAAAACATTTCTCTAGCAGCTCGCCTGGCAAGCTTCTCATCTTGTGACATATCAAGACAACTTTTGACATCATAATAATTATGCTTAGTAATACCTCTTCCAGTAGCCAAACATTTTCGAAGAATATCTGTAGCTTCCAAATTACCCTGCTCTGATGCTTTTGTCAACCAATAAACTCCTAATTTGGCATTTTCTTCTTTATCAATGTCTAATTCTAAAAATATTATTTTTTGTGAAATTAAGCTAAATTCTAGAGAGTTTTAGTACTCAAATAAAAAATCTTACCACAACTTTCATTCAAAAGTTCCTTTGCTAAAACAACTTGGGACTCTGGACATCCATCTTCAGCTAATTGTGAACGCAACCTTCTAAGAGAACCTTTTGGTCCATCTAAAAAAAAAAGTAATTATTTAAAATTTTTAATTAACTGTTACAATTAATTCTATTAAGTATTTAATCAATTTAAGTTATTAAGATAAAATAATTATACTTTAATAATTTAAAAATGAAAAATGAACAATAAAAACTAAATAATAATTTATTTTTTAAAAATATGCAAATAGTAGAATTATTATTATTAAATAAAAGTTTAAATTCACTACAAAAATGTGTTACTTTGATTTTTTACAATATGTAAAACAACTTTAAAAAATGTTTATAAATGATTAGTCTATACTTGACTAGGTAGCCAAAACAATTGCCTTAAGTAACACTTGGCATTGGACTAAAAGTTTAATAAAATAAAAGCCAAGTTAACATATATGATGTACTACTATCTTTATATCAAACATATTAAATCAATATCAGTAAATGAGCAAATAATAGAATACTCATGAAATTTAATTTTAGAAAACCTTTGCTTTAAATATTTTATTTAATAAAGATTTTTCAGGCAAAATTATTTTGTAGATAAAATAAATTGTATTATAAAAAATGCATTCTTTTTTACATGAAAACACAAATTCAAAATTTTCTTTCAAAAAATCAATTTAGTTTTCTGTTGAGAAGGCAATTTTGTAACTTACATGGACAAAACTTTAAGCATTTCATATCAGAGTACTTCTAAAATAAATTGCCAAAACAGAGTAGTAGTATTGACCAGGAATTATTTCAGGAACCAAAATCAAAGTAAAATATCAAAATTAGAAGATTAATCTTGTACAAAACCAACACTGAAAATAAAAATTTAAACACTTTAAAAATCTAATTTTAAACTGGCTAACGAAATTCCGAGAATAGTCGGTGCTGGGGGGCAAAAAACTGGCACAATTCTGCAACACTTTCACTCTCTGTCAGCTTAGAAGGCAGGTACCTCCAAAGGGGAACGAATGTTTACATACGAGGGCACAGGTAGGCAGTGCGAGCGATGGTGGTACAAAGCAAAGAATCGCCGAACTCACCGTGCAGCGTCCACTGCTTCCTGCCGGATCTCCCGGACAGCGGCACGACGCCGGCCATGTCCTCTCCGTTGGCACGTGCTCTGCTGGAGACCGGGATTGGAGGGCTGGTCAGCAGGAGCCCCTCGGTAGGTCAAAAGAAATTACTCCCGCGCACAGGTTGCCACTGTCCACTCGTTGCCCACGGATTCTCGCGTCTTCGGTTATATGTACGCGCGTGCGCGCGTCTCTGCGTGGGAAGAGGTAGAAGCTCGTCCCTCTCGCTCTCGCGCTTTCGCTTTCAGGCACGCTCCTTTTCGCTCTCGGCGCGGGTTTGTAGGTTACTTATGCAGGGTGTAGAAATTGTTGCTGCGCGCGCGAACGCGGAGATTCGCGCATGCCGAACTCTCGGTTCCACGCATGCGCCCGAAAGCGCGCGGTTCTCGTGCGTGCGAAACAGACTCTTTTTCGGTTATTGTCTTTTTGGTCGTACGGGATCTCCTCGACGCGGCGTCTCCGGCGATCCTCGTCGCTTTCGTTTTTTTCCTGTCGGACCGCCTTCGCGCGCGCCTTTGTTAGGCGGATCAGATGAGCGCAGCGAAACCGAGGCGGCGTGTTGAGGCGTGCAATATTTTGTAACTCCTCTGCTCTTTGAGAGAGGCGACAGAAACGCGTGGGGGACTCGAAAGTACTTTTTTATTGCGACACTCTGGGGTGCCGTTTATGTACTTATTTGGTAACTTTGTTTTGCATGATTAATTTTTTAATAAATTTCGTTGCTTTTCTTGGAAATGAATTAGAATTTGCATAAGTAAAATAATTTTTTTTTTAAACCAGTATCTATGAATACTTTAAGTTATGAACATATAAATACTATTAAAACTCAAGGTAAAGTAATTGAAGTTTAAATTTATATTCGATTTTTAGTTTTTTCTACATGTTATTAAAATACTAATACAACTATATTACTTTTAAAATTTTCTACTTTCAATACAATTAATGCTTATCATTTTTTATTCAACATTTTTAGCATTCAGATAAGATAATATAAAAAGTACCATCGTGCATTTCAATTAGATACGCGCAATTTGAAATATTTTTATAATCAACGTCCAATTAAACAATTAATACTAGAAATCTCTAAAATGTAAATTTTTCCTTAACTTAAAAATAAAATTAAAGAAATGATCTCAATATAATTTTTAATCACTTAATCACATTCGGTGGATTTGATTTTTAATTGATTTCCAATAAGCAAATTAACACTTATAATTCTGATAATAATATAATTTTGACTTATAATTTTGATAATTCCCAAAAGCATGTAATCTAATCTCCATTACGTGGTAGCCGATTGATCTTTGATAAATAATAAATCTAATAAATCTCCGAGAAAATATAGATATATAATAAAGCAAAATAGTAAATCATAAAGAAATAAGTAAGGAATATGCAGAATTAAAAAGCAATCGTAATTTTTATGTTAATACTTTTATTTCAAACAAATAAATATTCGATCTCATTTTTTAGAATATTATAATGAGATGAATCAACATTAAAATATATTTCTCAAATTTTAAAAGCGCTAATTTTATTAAAGCAAATCCGTAGCAAGAGAAATGACGACTTATAAATATTTTATAATATAGATATAAATAAGTATATTTTAAACAAAAATGTAAAAGAGACAAGTCTATAACGTTTTACGAAAAATTAAAAGTTTCCCAAAATTACGCATAAACTTACAAAAAAAACTCGAAATGCACTTTTTTAATGTATCTACTTCTATATACGATTTATTAAGTTTTTACACACACTTTTATACATACACACAGCTGTTTATATATCATTAAATAAATATAAATACACTTTGTAATAATAATAAAAAATTAACTGCGTATAAAATTCACCTAAAAATTCAACTAACATATATTATTGCCTTTGTTAAAAAGCGCTTATTGTTCAGTCGTTATATCATGTAGTTTGGAGCCAGTCTCGGTAAATGTAGTTTTGCACGTCTAATCAGCTGAGCGATTACGTATGAAAATTGGCGAACGCAAGATTGACTTCTTCAGAATTCAACGTCGATGGTTTTTCTTTCCATTTTCATATTCAGAAAAAAATGATGTCTCACACTTTTCTAGCAAAACCACGTCTGAGCTGGCTCCTCGTTTAGTCAAAAATCAGCTCGGACGCCTGTCAATCCACTGAAAAGAAAAAAAAAACAGATTTATTTTATGAGAATGAAAATAAAGTAGCAGATTTTAAGATACAAATCTAATTTGTTTATTGTAAGCTATATTCGATTTTCTGTCAATTCAAATTTTAATGTAAAAGAAGAACCAATGTTTTACAGATAATTTATATGCACGTAAAGTACTTACAAGTTATTGGGGCTGATGTACGGCGGTGGATTTGGACGGACGTACGGATTGCTATGATCTTTTATATTTCTGAAATAAAATCAATATTATTCTTTTCTTTTAAAATTAGTTTTTTGCCCTTAATTTGCGCACTAAAATATACTATCACAATAACTGAGAGTGAGAAAAAAAAAATAAGCCAATGAATTTACTGAAATTTTTACAGTGAAAGTGATAACAGGTAAAAGTTATTAAAAAAGAACTTTCAAAATTCGTAAATTTATTATGAGTAAATTAAAATTGAAAGTATTCAAGATTACGTTCAATAAATATATCTGAACCTTTGTACTAATATAAAGTTTCAGATATTAGCTATTTTTCATGAACAACAACTCTTTCAATGCTCTGGTTTCTATACGAGGACATTATTATCGCAAGAAAAAAAACACACGAAGAAAAAGAATAAAAATAGAACCATCAAGTAACCCATATGCATATTGTTTGCAGGAAGCCAAGTTACCTGGGACTGCGATTGATCGATTGGGAATCGCTCGGAGTCGGACTGCAGGAGGGTTGTGTCACGGAGAGAGAGCGAAGAGTGCCCCTATTACTCGACGTCGCTGCATACTGGATCATTTGAACGCCGTTCGTCCCTCCATTATCCATCAGCAGCGGAGATCCCCTTTTCCCATTCGACACGATTCTGAAACGAAAGCTTTGATTATTCCGAAGTTTCAATCAGCTATGACTTTTAAATTCGCTGCAGTTCGTATAAGCTCTTTTAAGCTCTTTAAATGAGGTAAATTTTGGAAACGAATTTTCACTGATTCTCTTGCAGCTAAAATTCAATAAAAGTAGCTTCATCATACAGGACCTAGTTTCAAGTGGCTATATGTTATCAGTTTATTTAGTTCTCAACTTTGAGAAGGCTTAACTGGATTTGGCGATGGAGAGTGTAATTTGAATTCCAAAATGAAGCAGGTAAAGTATCTGTAAACTAATTCCGTAAACTTGATAAATTTTGCTATTAATAACCATATTATTAAAAAATTTAAAGGAAAGGATTTTACATATCGTTAATACAAATATATTGCTTATTTTCGAAACAAAAAACGTATGTAAATTATGTAAATGTTGATAAAGGATTGTGTAAGTATTAATTAATTCTACAACAAATAATATTTTTTACTTTATTCGGACTCTTCTAAAAATAAATTAATTTTTTCACAAAATACATATTTTCTTTATATTGCTTGAAATAAAAATATTTGAACTGATATCTGCTAAAAGAGACAATACCGAAAGTTTCATAAGCATTTTCCCAAAACCAACAATACAGAAAAAAGCACCAAATCCTAAAATCAATAATACTCGAGAAACTTCGCGGTCCCTTCCCCTCCAGCTCAATAAAGACGCAACCCAGCCAAGAAAGCGTCCACCGAACCACAGCAAAACAAGCGGTTAAATCGTACATCTCAAGCGAGAGAGCGCATAAACATTTTGAGCTCATAGCGCAATATCGCAAAGCGCCGTACCTCCGCAGCGCCTGCACGTATGCTCGCTCTCACGGCACAGAGAGAGAGAGAGACGACGACGCCGCGTGTCAAAGGCAGGAATTGCATTTCGAAGCTACTCGCGTGCGCGGCGCTTATCGCTCGCTATAATCGCCGTATTCGACGTCGTGAGTCGGAGCTTAAGAGAAAAGGAAAACGAAAAAAAAAAGAAACACAACGAGACGCGACTCTCGCGCCGCTTTGACCTTTTTCCCAGTTTTTCGAGGGATTTACGAATGTCGCAGATGCTTACGCGCGGGCGATCGTTTGGACTTTCCGAGTTTCGAAAATGTTTTCGGTTCCGCGTCAAATTTAGAACGAGCGATATTTCGTGCGTATAAGGTGAATTTTTTTAATCGTTTTCTTGAGCTTTGAGGTCGGTGTCGCGAGAATTGTTTGAATATTGTTGGAACCTTTTTTTGAAGAAATTGCATCCGGTCCGAAAAGGGTCGCGAGAAAAATGTTTAGTCAGTTTTGCAGCTGTTAAAGTGCAAAGGTGTTTATAATAGGATTGCTCAATTTTTTTTTTTTTTTAGACGTTTAACATAAAAATATTCGAATGACAATATTAAAAAGTGGATTAGACATACTCAGCAATTTAATTAATTTCATTATGGACATACGCAAATAATATAATAAAATCTAAAAGCTACTTTTGAAAGCTCATTTTATTCTCGGAACCTCAGAGTGCATTTGAATTAGTTTGTTGCGTTTAATCAAGCAGCTGGGCTTTAAAAAAAAAAAAAAAGAAGAATGCATCTAGCAAAACAATTATTACGGCTTCTCGAATGAGGTCAAGCCAACAAATGTACAATGATAGCGAAATTGTAGAGGAGAACAATAATGGTGGTTTCATTCTTTCGAAACAAAAACGCCGAGTGACTTTTGTACTGAAAGAATAGCCACGTGATAAAACGACACAGTTTTCGTTCACAAGTTTATGGCAGTTAAATTGAAAAGATTTCATATCGAATTGTTACAGTTTATTTGCAGTACCTTTATTTAAAATACCTTTTGGAATGATTGATTATAATATATTTTGCTACTTTTTCATTTTATTACTTTTCAAAAGTAAAGTACAAAGTGAATTTGACGATACGGCGGGTAATATAATATTAAAAAACAAAATTCCGTACATGAAGGTAATCCGTTTAAAATACCTGCAAGCTTTTTTGAGTAGTTACAAAGCAATGGTGACTATTAAACATTAAGTGTTTTTCAAATGGAAATGAGAATTTTGCATTTAATAAATGATTTTTTACATATTAGCGTAAACAAATTATTTTCTATATAATATGTACATTTTTATTTTTATCTTTTTTTTATTATAGTTAACTAATTAAGAATTTTACATTCTTTTTTACTGTAATCAATATATTTTTGCGTGCAGATTATATAAATATACTGATAATAATTACTGATAATACTGTTTTGCAGATAAGCCTCTTTTGTTACGTTTTATAATTTACGTTTAAAGTATAAATATTTAGTTTCTTATACATAAACAAATCCTGTGATTATAATGAAATGTAGATAATAATTAAAAACTAAAAGTAACGGTATGTTCTAGATAATATAACAAATATTTTTACTTGTTTATAATTACATAACAACTTTTTTTAAAACTTATAATCAAGACAACGTAGTGTTCACATATTTTATTTTTAAAAAAAAATTAGAATGTTCTCGCTTGTCTGCACTTTGCCTTTCATCATTACATTGTCATGCCTACAAGCTCAATAAATCTTAATACGAAGAAAAATATATTTTTTACGTGATAAATTGATATTTTAAAAGTATGTAAATCAAAGTGGTAAGTTGGACAGATAATAAAATTTTACGACTTTTTGTAAAGAATACAATATTTTTTACATCCACTTTGCACGTTATATTGGTATTTTTAAAATAAAGAGCATTTAACTTTTCTCAAGCGTTAGAAAGTTCCATGGTTATAGTATACCGAGCTATTTATAGGAACAATTTGCCTTTCTGACTTTTAATTTTTTTATACTGTTTATTTTTAAGCTTTGGAAGGCAGCAAACAGAAAGTCCATAATCTTCCAATAATTCGCAAGAGAACATCAAAGCGACGGAAAGAATAGAAAATTTACGCCAAGTTTCATTCAAGTTCAGTATTTCGTATTCTTTTATGTATTTTCTGTGCATATGTACTAGATACTGTACTTTTCCGCGTAAGAATACTGCAAAAGCTAAGAAATAAGGTTCGATTATTGACAAAAGGATAGACATAATTTCCTATAATATATGATCGCACGCGATCTTTAACGTTATCCCATCAGCTGGTTTCTATACGTATATATCCGAAAACAAATGGAAGAAACGCTAAAAAAACTCTATAATAATGTTTATTCACAAGTAAGTCCACCTGACTTTTAAATCAAACACATGCCTTGCAGTACTTTTTATATATATGTAATCTTTTTTTTCTCTCTCTCCACGTCGCCTCCGGCAAATAGCGACGAATAGTCAGAATCCAAAGAAGTCCGCGATAATTTAATTTCACGTTGTGACACCGTGACGTCATTGTCGTGCGTCACGAGGTTGCGGTTCGTTGTGCGTTAAAAAGAAGGCTGATTTAACTACGTTTGGCAAAAATTAGAGCAAACGCTCGACGGGAGAGAAAGAGAGAGGCGGCAATTGAATCGAATGAATGTAGCATTCGAAAAGGATGAGGATCCCTTTTCAGTTGTTTATATTTGTTTTCGGCGCGCGAAGCTTTTTTCAATGCCGCGTGGATGTGACGGTGCATAATAAATATTAGTGACGTAAATTTTTGCATATACACTTTGGTGGCGATAATAAATGTTGTGTAATAAAACGCTGTAACTATTTCAGAATGTACGCCGCGGATAATTTAATGTTTCCTTTCAGCATGCATATACATGATATGAACATTTTTATTGTATGCTTGTGATTTAAGGACGTTTATCAGTTTCTGCGGGCGGGGCGAGGTAAGGGGCGACCCCTCTCTTCGCGCGGGGCTCTCCGCTT
>JAWWML010000062.1:18746204-18871005 GCA_035047165.1 Ormyrus rosae
GATTTGATAGCAGATTTTGAGTGCTTTAATTTGATTACAATTTGTCGTTATTTCAACTACGGTTTTTTCTCAGTGCATTAGAAAGATTCACCCCGTTAAGATCGAATTGCATTTTCTCTCCTTTTAGAAAATTTAAGAATCATCAACTTAATTGGAGTTTTTTAAAATTATTCCCGACATATAAAATTTTGATACCTCGACAAAATAATCTACTAAAAGCATCCCCGCATTTAAGCTAATGAATTTTTTCTTTTCAATTTCAGTTCGGTAGGGTTTGGCCACGTGAGCGGAGACGAGGGAGAGAAGCGCCGCGAAAATGTCATCAGATGGGGTTCCGTTTCTGCTCGTCACCGCCAATGTCGGTAGCATATTTGAAGAGGTAAGATTTTCAATTTCCCGGTCGTTAATCTTTTCGGGCACTGAAGTTGCTTTCCGTTTTATACTACAGATGTGCCTAAAGTGTAACTGTAAATATTATGACCACCGCAAATTGTAGCGTTCAATTTTCGTGTGCTTTTTCAATTGTATAAAAAAATTATTGTTTCGACCGCTTTAATTGACCAATCAGCCAAGAGTTTTTTTAGAATGAAAATATAGACCAGATGCGGGAAACGTTTGTTCATTGGGTTACAGTTCGACTAACAGTGTTGCTCATTCATGTAGAATAGTGTATCTTCTCGACCTTGAAATTTTACGACTTCCAAGTAGAAAAATAGTGCGGAGAATAAGTAATTCATAATTCTCTTACGTAAATAAAGTAATCCAAGTTTATGTGGATAATTATCTTGAAAATTTTTACATACTTGAAACTCTTACTTATCATAAAAATTAGATTAAAAACGCGTTAAAATGTGTTTTCAAACTTTACTATATATAACATATTTTTTATCATCCGTGAATTCATTGTAAAATACTGAAACAACGAAATGCTAAGCTTCGTCGGGATCAGCAGAAAATTCAACTTTACTCGATCCGCCCGACAATTCAACTAGAGCAGTCAAGATGTTCGTTACTCTGCAAATAATATCGAGAATTTGCTGATCTCGCTAGATTTTTCAGCGTTTCGTTAAATTCGACCGGTTTTTATTTACTTCGCTTATTCATTTTCGAGAAGTTCAATGCGCGATGCATCACTCACAATTATTTTCAGGCATTTTTATCATATCTATTTTTAAATAGTATAAGTCGTTTTTTTATGTTTATGCTGATTTGTACTATTATATTTGTAAGCATTGCAAATTCCTGAATTCGGTTACTTTTCAGAATTAAATTCACGCGTAAAACCTGAAAGAACATTAAACTTGAAACGTTGTTTTCAACACAATTTTTCTTTTACGTTAAATGAAAAGGACTATGTATAAAAATTCGTTTACGATCATGATTTTTGTTTGTTTTAGCCGAGTGTCATGCTGAAAATATGGACGGAGGAATTCTTATCGGTGAGTGGATATAAAAGAAAGATTATTCTCTAAAAAAATAGTGCAGACATATTAAATTTCATTGGAGGTATCATTAGAGACTTCAGTCCCGAAGTAATGAATAATAAATTAGTGAAAATCACTAATATACTATATATGTAGCGAACTGATAAGATATTTACTGACAAATCGTCGACTTCAAATTCACTGTAGAAATCAGTGAAGTTTTTCCTGATTTTAGTTTCGAGTGTAGACCTGAATGTCACAAACGTGTGCATTATTTTTAATTGATTCTTGACCTTTATTGACGTTTTTCCCCAGACTATATCACGACTCGATCCGAAGTTCATTGCCCTACATTGCCAGGAAGTGGGAGGAAAGAATTATGCGGATAGTATGAGGCACGTCGAGGATTTCTTAAGGTATATACGTCAACGTACGATTTTCTTTACTACATTTTTTTTTTAAGTCAGTTTTCATTTGGTCATTGAATTGTCAAATTTATAAAGTACAAGATTATTAGTAATGCGGTTTATAAATCGTAATTCTCTTCACTTAAAACTCAATTGCTCGAAAATTCATTTCATATTTCTATTAATATTTTGCGACGAAGATTCTTTAAGATAAAGCAGTTATTCGCGGGCATAATTAGCATTGGAATAAATTTACTATGATATTATTTATAAATATTACGAAATTTATGCGAAAACCAACTACAAATTTTCCGTGTAGTATACAACTTCGGACTCATAAAGTGCACGTAAAGTATTGATCTAAATTCACTTTAAATTATTAAATTAAACTTTCAAATATCAATCCCATCGATGTATAAATTTACCTGTACATAGGGTCTGGTGGCTTACTGACTAATATTACATAAAACTTAAGAACTAAGGCACTGTAATATATTCAATACCCTGAGCGTGCATATAATACAGATTCTAGTGCAAATACTTGTTCCAAATTTAGAGGATGATTTGGAGAAATAGATGCGCTTTAGTTTCGGCTGGTATTTTTAATAATCTGTTTTGTAAATGTTTGCATCAGAGCTGGCTGATTTACGTATGCAGGCTGTATTACCATACGTAACAAGGCTGTGGAAGTATGCATAGTAGATCATTAGCAGGATTTCGCTATACATAATTTAAGCTAATGGTTTAAAGTAATAATTAATTAACTGATTTTCTGAGAATTTTTCTACCTTTAACCGTGTAAAAAGTATAAAGCTAACACTTCGCCTGTTACCGAGACAGGCACAATTCTTCAGGTGTTCAGCTATTGATATATTTACTTAATTTAGATAAAAAATATTTATAATCTTATATTACTGTCCGTGTTAAACTCAAATTCCAAAAACTTCTGCCTTCCCCCAAGGATTCCCATCGCTCAGATACAATACCCAAAAAATCTACACACCGACATAATTCAATCGTCTCGTAGGTAAACGGGAAAGTCGCCGACCGACAAATCATACTCGCGAATTTATCCATCCCCCTCGTGCGTCTCGTCTACTCCAGC
Source organism: Ormyrus rosae (assembly GCA_035047165.1). NCBI lineage: Eukaryota > Metazoa > Arthropoda > Insecta > Hymenoptera > Ormyridae > Ormyrus > Ormyrus rosae. Next base: position 18,749,141 of record JAWWML010000062.1, read on the forward strand.
TCGACTCGAATCGATCTCGTCAGTCGGGCAGCCCTTAACAACGCCGTTTCCGGCGCTGCTCGGGCTTCGCCGCCTTTTCCTTGGGCTAATTCAATCAGAGAGCGCGGCCGAGAGAGAGAGAGAGAGAGACAAAAGGCGGCGGCGGCGGCCCCGCGCAATATAATAATGCGGCGGAGTCACGCGAAAACGTTCGAGCCGACTCTGGCCGAGCTTGGAGATTATATTACGTGAGCGCGCACCGCGAGGGTGGACAAATTGATTTAAACTGACGCGCGTCACCGTCGCGACGTGAGCGCTTACGCGATGATGATGCGCGCTTGGCGGATATTAAGGCGGAGGTGCGAGGCTTTTCGCCCGGGGAGTCCAACGGTACGTTTCGGACGTTTTATGTCACTCGGTTGATTAAATTGTCGGTCGGACGAGTCGTTTGGGGGACGAATTTGGGAGGTTCGCTTACGTTTCGGGGTAACTTTGAGAGAGGACGTTTAGAAAGCGACGAGTGGCCGAAGAAATTGTAATTAAGGATTCTAATTAAGTTTTTAAAAATAAGGTGACGAATCTGCGTTGCGATAGAAAACATTTCGGCGCAATGTCCAATTACGCGAACATTTTAGCTTGACAGCATTTCTAGCCTCAATGAAAGAACAAATAAAATGTACGCGAAGTATATTAAAGCAAAAAACGTTGACTTTCAAAGTTTTTCTGCGTGAAAAATGAAAAGTTTTCAAAAGCACATTGTACTGCCGAGAGACCAAACGGAATTAAAAGTTTTATCGCCGGCGCCGAACAGCTTACACTCGAGGCGAACAATGTTTTTCAAACTCGGGATGTATCTCGAGATGTAAAAGATATTTTTGGAAGTTAAGGTCGCTCCCGATAAAAATAAGCCGATAATCGAGATAACGCGCGTCGTTTTACAAAATGAAATTGTATAATTTACACAATAATCTTACGTGCAATTATTATTCAAAGCGTTTCGAAATAAGCCGAGTAGCTCGCGTTACCCTTTGCATGTTCGAGCACAGTTTTAATAATCTCACGTACATCCTTTAGCGGTTGATTTATAAAGTTATTTTAATGAGATAGCGTAATCAAGCGAGCGCCGAGTACTTGTTATTTCGTGGAGCGTTAAACGGGTTGGGCTTTCTAAAATTCTGTTTGTTTCACACGAGTGTATGATTTAGTGGTCTAAATCCATTTAATTCTGTGTTAACACTAAGCAAGGCGTATAATCAAATTTGGTGGTTTTCTAACTCGACCAATTCGCAAGAGTAAACCTTAAAAATTTCTCTCTTCTGTATGATTCAATAAAATTATATAATTTGCAAAATTATATAATTTATTTGAGAGCATTTTGGAGAAGAAAATTAATGGTGTCCCTTCCTCCAAAGTTTTATCAAAATAAAAGACAGTCACTAAAGATTTGTCAGTTGAACATTGATTTAAATTTTAACAACGATTACCGCTTTATTTAATTTTGTAACTGCATATTATCAATTACAATAATCCTATTCTCTTCAACGGAATTCTCTAAAAGTCTTATAAGTGCTTGAATCACTTTCAGAAAGAAACTGAGACGTTAAAAAGCAATTCTTTCACACTCAGCTAAAAAAAATAATGTAACACAAAGTATATACTGCTTTTACAGCTTTCTTGGTTTGAGTATATTGATGGAAAACAATACAGGTACACAGTAGATGTCTTCATTGTACTTTGTGCCGTCACACACTTGTCCCTTGGATCGCCCGCCGATCACCGCGGTGGTCCAATTTTTCATTCATCTTTTCTTTTTTAAATTTCGAAAAGAAAAAACAATTAGCAAAATACATAAGAAAACGAATTGACATACTTTTTTCAACTCATTAAATTTCTTCTTTAAATTTGCATTTGCACCCTCGAGCTCCTTGTGTTTTGACTCCAGTGGTGCTCTTATTACTACGTCTGTAGTGCCCTCATTTCGAAGGCACTCCGTTTGGTTGCTACTCCTGCAGCTGCGTATTAGCTGGCTCATCTTGTGCTCGTTACCGCTTGTAATTTTTTAATAATTATGCGTTCGTGTAAAATATAATTATACAAAAGGAACTGTCGACCGGATCGTCATCGGGGTTCTTAAGTATTTATGCATCGGATCGGAAGTAAGGGCATGAATTATTCTTCCACTCGAGTTACTTTCAGAAGTCACGTGAAAATTCAAAGCGGTGACTTATATCCACGAGGACTGTAAAACCTTTTCAATCAAATTACGAGAAGTGCCGAATTGTTAACTTCTGTCCAGTCTACGGAAAAGTTCAAAATAGATTGGATTGAAATCCATCTGGAAGTGATCATTTGGAATTTCTAGCAAAGTTCGGTTCTTCTGAAAGCACTCAAGCAGACGAGATATTTGAGTCCTTACTTGTCGCGAACCGGTGCATCAATTTTTTAGGACACTGGCGACGCCTTACAGTCTTTGCTTCTACCTCCTCCTGCTCTTTCTTCTTCTTGCAGAGACGGAAATTCTTCCTAATTATTGAAGTAAGTAAAACGAAATATTAATGAAAATCTATTTGCGCTTCTCATAAATTGAAGTGCTTCTAGATATGTAGCTACTTTCAAGTAAGGAGCAGAGAAAGGAACATCTATTTGCAATCCAAAAATTATTTAAGAAATAAAATCGTTATTTTTTGTATTCCTCTTCAAATATATCTTAACACGGTAAAACAAATCAAAGAACTCTTCTTTTTATCCTCTTAAGAACTTTATTTCAACTAGAATTGCAGTTTGATTGAGTTCATACAACGGACAATTTCCATTTTCTAGGGAGCCTTTAATCATGTCCCGTGAAATGCAAGCTCAACATGAGGGTAGCCGTGTTCAGGGGTCAAATTTTAAAAGCCGCGTCGGTGGAGCAAAAGTTTCCGAGCTCCCGGTTGATCCTCTCCTCTGATCACCTGAGAACTTTCCCGGCATAAAGCTGTATTTATGTTTATATAGTCACACTGCAGGCCACACTGTGACCTACTTCGAACGAGTTCGAAATAAATATAAATTGCCTGAATTCCTATTTTTACCGATGCATGATGTCCGACAAAAGTTTCAATTGATCGAGATAATTTCTGCATTGAAGCCTCGTGCGTTAAGAAGAAAGATCTTTTAAACTGGATTTTTGAGGGTATAGTCAATGCGAGAAACTACTTTTTTGTATATAGCTTGTGCAATTGAAGGCCACAAATTGTTGTAAATTTTCTTCGAATTTTCTTTGCGACAAAAAAATTGAACTGCAAAGATTAAAGCTGACCATTTGCTTTTCACACAAACGTTTCTCCTTGTTCTATTTATTCAGATGATAGGCTTCTATCCTCCTTTCTTTGTAGAATAGAAGTTATTACCAAGTGATGGATAGCAAGGCGCCACTTTTAATGGAGTTGCAAGCTAAATAAGTTACTTTTACTTCTAAGTAGCTGCATGTGTAAAGCTTTTGCACTGTTGACGGAATCCAGTTTACAGCTAATTAACTGAATTAAAAACTACGATGAAAAATTTGAAGAAGCGATTTATTAAGATTTCTTACAAATTTCTTTCTCTTGTATTAATTGAAGTCCAATTTAATTTAAAGGCATTTATAATCTCTTCTATAAAATGAATGAAATGAAAATTTAATTGATTCATCTTCAATACCAACTTTTACGTACACTGAGAGAAAAAAATGACTAAAAATGACTATTTTGTATATCTTTATTTCAGATATGAGAAGAAAAATAAGAATATTTACTATTCAGATCAGTATAAAAAAGCAATTTTTACTATTCAGATAGTAAATATTATTATTTTTCTGCTCATATCTACAAATTTCCATTTTAATATTTACTATTCATATAGGAAATTATATTATTTTTCCAATTCTCATATCTGAAATAACGATACAAAATAGTAATTTTTACTCCCTTTTCCCTCAGTGTAGGAAACTAACGCAATTTGCAAAATCACCCTTCCAAGATATCCTTGATCTTTAACGACAAGCACACGGAATAGCTTGTCCACACGTAAACATCGAATAACGTGCTTTGAACTCAACAAGAACACGCCAATCAATACAGTTAAACCGCAAATATGATCTAGAAACAAATATGCCTCCTTCATTCCAGTCCATCGAATAATTTCAATTCAATTAATTCAAATTGTTTTCGTTTAAACACGAATTCCCCGGTTGATTGAGTATGCCGCAAATATGTTTCTCGAAGCTAGAGGTCACTCGTGGCGAATTGATTTGCGACCGAGATTTTAATTTTAGGTACAAATAACTGGTTCGTCGGGCGTCGAATCGTTGCTCGCGCCGAAGTTATTATTCATTACTGAAATTCGCCGGGGCGAAAAATTGGAAACCGTGTTAAGTATCAATAGTACGCTTTATCGACTTTTTCCACTGTATTATTGAAAGGCAGGCTGGAATGATCAGTTATAGACTGCGCGTAAATATTAGAATACCTATTCGAGAATATAAAGGCCGCATACTACGTAAAGTTGACATTTTCGAATTCAAATCTTTTCACCATTATGTTACGAAATTTTTTAAATTTGTTTGCTTATAAATAATCCAATAATCCGATCGTAAAGAACTTTTTAATTGAACGAAATATATATTTAAATATTTCATTAGCCTTCTACTTTGTTTTATCGATCGGAGGCCTTTTTTTCTCTCCTCTCTGCTTAGAAAAACACGGAGTCTCGATTTTCATTCTTCTTGCCAAATATATTCCGCCGATGAAACTTGACTCTGATGTTTTTGCAAAACAATGTTTGTTTTAAAGAATATATATTTAAATTTAAAACGTAAAAAAGTTCCAACAATAGCTTCGCGTTTGTTTACCTAAATTTATTTATTCCCAATGCTGCTAAAAATGTAGTCGAAAAGTTTCTAAATTTAGCTCGCAGTTCACCGATGATTAATTCCGCGGTTCATTCGTAAACTCGGCAGAACGCTACTACGGTTATTAAATTATCATTTTTTATTTCCAACTTTCTATAATCGATATGCCTCCGCGTAAGCAGCTCCAAAATTCACACGTGCAAAGCTGCTTACGCTATTAATCTTCTATTCTCGTATTACATTCCACTCGATTCGCCCTCGGCTAACAACGTATCCATCGCCCAACGAAATTCCTCGATAACATTCGGAAATTCGTCGGTGTACACAGAAGGCGGCACGTGTCAGTTTTTTTTTTTCGGTGGTCTCGCTCAGAGCGCTTATTGATTAAAGTCCGAAGAGTCGGTCTAACGTTATTTCATCTCTCTTTCTCTCTCTCTCTCTTTCCTCGATAGCCGCGCGGCGCTCGAGCCTCGGCTTTTAATGAAGCGCGACGAGAAAAGAAAGAAAGCAGGAGAGAGAGAGAGAGAGAGAGAGAAAGGGAGAATAGGAACGCGATTAAAAATAGATATAATATCACGCGTGCAGCGCGGTCACTCTCTATACACAACAGTTGAGCGAGCTTTATACTTCAAAGAATCGCGAGCAAGACGGCCGCGGCGTATCGGGCCGCAAAAAAGTAGGCGCGCGCGCGCGCGAGAATATAATCCACCGCGAGGTCAAAAGCGCATAGAGAGAACGATGTATGTAGGGGAGGACGAGGGAGGGGTTGGGAGAGTAAACGGATCACGCATACCGGACGAGGCGCGGCTGCTCCGACATCCTCTTTTCCGACGCTATTTGCTCCCGGAGCTTTTTGGACTCTCTTTTTTTTGGGATCGGGGAGCTGGGCAAAATCGCTGCTGGCTCTTTTACGGTCTCGAGTTTAACGCGGGGCTCTTTTGTCGGCCGGCTGTTACGAGGGAGGATTATCGCGATGAAAAATAAGCTTGCGAAAAGTAAATTGGAAAAGAGGCCTTGCACCTTAACATAGAGAGTTAGAATATTTTATAGGCCGGCTGTTTTTTCAAGCGAATTGTTGCAGAGAAGGTTATACGGCTCTTTAATCAGTAAATTTACGTTTTAACGCAAAGCGTCTAACGTATTTTATAAATAACAACAATTTAAAGGAAATTCTTTACGAGTTTAAAAAAGTTTTAATTACGAGTGTATAGTATATTCAAGAGTTTTGACTAACATTTTTCATATAGCTTTAGACTTCGACGCTATTTCTTTACTACCGGAATAAAACTTTCAAGAAGTATTCTGAAGCTTATGCGAGCTTTAACCTTGAATTGCAACTATCTTATAAAATCTACAGTCTGCATTTTGTTTTTACAAAAAGTAGTTTGGTTGAAAAATAATCGGACTGTCTCGTTCGTTTATGCATAACAGGTATCCCGAAGTTGTAAGAATTAATAATAGAAATAAAAAATGAAAATACACGGAGAAAAAAGGTGGTTGAAACAACCATATTTCAGTTGAATATAATCAATAGAATTTTCGATTGATTTGACAGAATTTCTAGATTTAACAGAAACTTTATTCATTTTAAAATACATTTGATACTTTTGCTGACCAAATAATTCATATCATCTTCAATAAATAATTCTTATGTCTTTTTTGTACCTTCTTTTAAATTCAATCTCTGAAAATATGATATTGATTTCAGGCTATTAATGTCTTCAGAAGAGTTGCGACTTTTTGATAAAGTCAGAATCTTCTTGGACGAAGATTTTTCTTCTGCTGAACATTTCACGGTAAATGCACTTGTAGAATATTCAAATCGTTTGAAATATACGTTGAATAGTTAATTAATTATATACTTACGCTTTTCAGGCGCTTGGGAATTTATATTTCGTGCACGAGACTTTAAAAGATGTATTACTGTGGGACTTTAAAGGTATGTATTGATCAAAAGAAAGAAACAGCAAAACTACCTTTTGAGTGTATCGCTTGAAAAAGATTCTAGGCTTTTTTGGAGAACAAAATGTTTAAACAAAGCTACAAGTTTAGAGAAATATTTTCGGAATATTTTCGCGAGAAATCTTTTGTCCTAGAATCTTTTTTTGCGCGTAATCCTTTTATCTTCCAATCTTCGTGTCTCAAAATCCTCTTTTCCTAGAGTGTTGGGGCGAGAGTAAAGTGCAAGAGGGAAAAGCCAGGTGGATATAAAGGGAAGGTCGATGGTTGAAGTTTTATTCCCTTCTAAATGAATGGTCATTTAGGACTGCAAACAATCCTTGAGTGTATTTTTTGCTCCTTTACCTTGGAAAATAGCGTTAATCAATTTTGCTTAAGATACCTTTTTGTAATGTTTTAGAGAAACCTTTTTTCTTTCCAACATTGTTAACTGTGAAAGGAGTACTATTCTAATTTAACAAGATCTATTTTTATTAGATAAATATACAATTTAACAGTTCTGTATTCATACATCGTGGAGGTATATGTGATTGTAAGCTAAACAATTTATTCGCAAAATTTCTTTAAATAACAAAATTTTAAAGCTTTAACTTAAACTTAAAACTTTATTTTTCATCTACTACGTAGAAGTAGGACAAGCTGTATACCTTGAATATTATTCTATCATTATAATGTAAGCTCATAAAATTTTTATTCATCTTTAAATTAGCATAATTTGAAAGCTTAAAAAGAAAAAATCTTTAAATTATTAGCAGAGGATTTAATTTAAGAATTTGTTTCCTCAATAAATTTACGCTGCAGCAGTTTTAATAATTTTCATTCATTCTTAGTCCAAGCTTTTTCTTGAGATATATTAATCTTCGCATTTTTATTCGTGAAACTTGCATCAAATTTAAAAAAAACAAAAACGAAAAACTGTCTTCCTCTTTTCCACCTTTTCTGTTTAATAAAAAAAAAAAATAAAAAAATATCTTGAAACGAAACAGCCAGAGCACACTGCAATAATTTCAGAGTCGACTTTCGTACCGGTGAGCGGGCAGGAAATCCACTCGGGCAATATAGAAAACGTGACGACCAAAGAGAAGGCCAAGTTTCCCCAGGACTTCTTCCCGGAGTGCAAGTGGTCGCGGAAGGGTTTCCTCAGGACGAGATGGAACGTCAGGGGCACAGTATTTGATCTCATAAACATTCACTTATTCCACGACGCCAGTAATTTCATCGCCATGGAAACGGTGAGCCCTCCGAGATTCTTTTATTTTTTTTTTGTTTGTCAAAAGCACCGCATTTTTCTCCGTCCTACTTTTCAAGTTAGACTTAACAACGTTAAAGCGGCAAGCGTGCAGAATCCGAATTTTACCTGTTTGAGGATTAATAGCAGGCTTTCTACTCGTCGCCGCGAGTCGCCTTCGAGCGAGGAGACAATCCTCGTACATTTTGTAAAACGCCGAGGGGTGTGTCTTTGTGCTAGCTTACAGAACCGGGTCAGACGATTAAGAAGGATCGATACGCTAACCGTTAGGATCGTTTGAATGACATGCAACTCGAGCGCGGCTTCGAAAAACAAGCCTAAAATTGGAAGGCGATTTTTGAGCTTAATTTGTTCTCTTCTAAATATGATGTTTTAAATGACGTGAAAACTTTATTAAAATAATGATTGCAGTTTCGCGCTAATTTGTTTTTTTTTTTAAATTGTACACAACACTTTTTACTTGTATTTTTAATAGAAAAATTTTTATTTTTCATTTTAATTGATATAAAAACATTTTTAACAAAATTTCTGAAATATTACAGCAATTTTTTCAAACAATATTACAGTAATTTATTACCGTGACGTAGCATACTTTCAATTTTAAACTATTTACTTATGAACAACCATATATTAACTTTTTTAATTCTCGGTTAGGAAGTTTTGACCTTCGCAATTTGTTTAAGCACAACTAATCGCGACGAAACAAAAATATTAAATTTCGATGGCTTCTGTAATTCATCGAGTCATCCTGCGTAGTCGCAACCAATTCAATGATTATTATCTCGAGTTTCACATATAGGGCCCGAGATATTCAAATTTGGAATTCTATTTTTGCCTCGAACTACGTCACTAACTCCGGGTTCTGCACTGCGAAACATGGGATTATAAAACCATGGTGTGTTTCTTGAGTAACCCGGAATAAAGTAAAAAACGTACAATTTTTATACTTTTAGTAAACGCTAAACCAATTGGTTAGTGCAAAAAAATTTTATATAATTTTTGTTTAACGCGTAACGGATTGTATTTTAAGTAGAGAATATGTTGATCAGTTTAATGTAAATTATCTAAACATTTATTAAAACGTAATGTAAAAGTTGAGTAAAATTTTTATTTTTACATACATCCGAACGAAAATTTTAAATGAAATCACAAATTTTTCATATGTTTCTTGACTAAAATACAATATCTTAAAAAGCAGATCGTCTAACAAAAAGAATCATTTTCTTATGCAATTACTTTTATAATATCTACTTTAAAATAGATTCACTAAAAAATCACTTTCAACATTTCACAGTTCTATTTACCAAATAAAATGACTAAGAGTCCTTCACTAAAAGCTCTCTTATGTCACTTCCATTTACGCCGCCAACTTTCGAGCAAACCTACAAAGCGAGTGAAAATAAATGTTCTTTTTTCTTTCAGTTTCCATCGGTGTACAGCAAAACGCGACGGAGAGCTTTGGAGCACACGTTAGACAGGTTTCACAACGATCAGTATCCGAATGCGCCCTACTTCGTTTTTGGGGACTTTAACTTCCGAACCGACACGGCTGGTGTCATTAAGGTAAGGCATTACTTTTACGAATAAATCGTACCGTACGATGGATTAACGACTCAAAAGTCTTTACTGCTTTTCCATGTAAATATCGTGCTTAACGACGATCATTTGTCGAAATCCATTTTTAACGCACAGGACATTATTTAATTTAATAAGAAAAATTTCGTAACACTAAAATACTTCGTATAACAAAATATACTTTAATTATAAACCGAAAACTAAATTACGCACTCCCGATGTCAATTGAATCAATGGGTCTTTGTGCATTTAAAAATTTTTTTTGACGTGCAGAAATTAACGGCTGATACGACCGAGAGCAAACAGTCGAACAAGGGAAGCTTGTCGAAGCTTCAATTCCGGAATGAGAGCGACGATCTCATTCTGACCCTCGGCAAAAAGGAATTCTCGCATCATGAACATCAACAAGTCTTCATGGAGAATAGCGGTGAATGGGTAAGCACTCATATGTTAATAAAGATTCCCTTTTATACTTTTATACTTTCTCATAAACTTGAATTGCACAGTTAATAATGCAACTAAAGTAGATGTATTTATAACAAACAAACCAAATTCTGTTGTATCATTTCATACGATATCTGGGCTCAGATAATAATTTATGAAATAGTATTTCGTAAAATATTAAAAATTAACAAAAATCTCATTGAGTTTGAAATTTAATTATAAAAATGCTAGGCTGCTGGAATATAAAAATAACTAGCTGTTTTGCGTTAAAAATAAACAACCCTTGAAGTATCTGCACTGTGAAAAATCTCAGCGAGGCCTTTATCTAATGTAGAGCATAAAATATATAAATAAATTAAAAATGATTTTGAAGCATTATTTTAATAGTCATTTAACTAGAAAAATTGTTCCCCCTCAATAATAATTAGAAACACGACTTAAAAATGTTGTTACAGAAAATGATTTATTTTCTTCCATATTCACTTTTTGTCTTCATTTTTAAGCTTTAGAAAAACTGCCGTTTCAACCTCATATTTTTACAAAGGTTCAAACAGGTGGTTGAATGTCGAGATTGTATTTACTGATAGACAACCCGAATTGTACCTTCACTTTGAGCACTCAATTAGTTAGAAACTTCAAGCACCTTTTTCAGACTATACGTACATGCTAATCTTAACGAACAAATAAAAAAAAATCATTCCCCAATAACCGTCGAACTAAAAACTAACCCTCTTGAACGTTCGAACGAACTCGTGCAGCTGCGAGAATTCGACAAGGAGCCCGGCGACTTCGAGGGCAGACTGTTCGAGTTCCCGATCAACTTCGTCCCGAGCTACCCGTTCCAGGAGAACGTCAAGGAGGGAACGAACTACATGCAGACGCGAGTGCCGGCCTGGTGCGATCGCGTCCTGCTGAGTCCCAGCGCAAAGTCACTAGTCAAAGACGTAAGTCCATCGATTTTTCCTTCCGCCTCTCGCGAAAACTGACCTAGATACTATTGAAAGGCGTGTTTGAGATATGAAAAATTCCGAGAGCTGCCGTGTCTTCAACTTTTTGTACTTCGCGCTTTTTACTGGCAAAGGGATTTCATTTTTTTTTTTTGACTTTTCATTCTTGACGTCGAATCGAATTTGAAGAATTTTATTTTGAAGCTGAAGGATAATAATCTAATAACTTTACTTTCACGTCGGAATGGATCTAAATTCTGACGCTTGGAATAAATAATTTCCATCGTGATGTTCTCATTAAAAAGTGATTATTTTTAATCCGATTCGTTTCCTCGTGTTCTTTGCTAAGAAAATGCAACAATTTATCACCCAAGCCGCTCCAAGTGTTTATATTTATTTGTAAATATAAAATTAATATGAAATTAGACAGTGACGTTGTAATTAACGTTTATTGATTTTTATTTTAAAATTGCCATTGTCTCAACCGCTATCCAAACTAATTTAACATTCGTTTCCTCTTTTATCCACGTACATTTCTATCGCCGCCACTGTTTCCTCTAACGTGACTTTCAAATAAACTTGCAATTATGATTAATATACTTTTAAGATAATAATTACAAAAATAGCCAACTTAGATAGAATTATTATTTCATTCTAATTACTGTAAAATTACTTTCCTAAATGTATATAGGTCATTATTAGACTCTAAAGTGATCGACATATTTTACGGTAAATGAATGAAGACCCTGCCTTTAACGAGCATTAATTTTCCTTGAATAAGGAACATTATCCTGAGCGATCAATAATTGCACTTTGTTAATAACTTCGCATATAAAACCGTCATGCATATTCATCCCTCGCGCATAATGGACGCGCTGATTGAATTACTGATTAAGTACTGCTTTATTACCTACATGAATAGTAAATACGTTATTTCTACGAATTACCCTCTGCATATATTGATCGACGTTAGAGAAAAGAAAAAAAAAGAGCAATCTGCATCGAAACGTCAATTTAATCCCACCCGCAAGAAAAGCAATTCGTTTATACGCAGATTAAAAGTACACCGTTGCGATGCGCTTGCACGTTTCAGATATCGTCGCCCAGCGCCGTCGAGTACGGCATCATCGGACCTATTACCTGCATGGGTGATCACAAGGTACGTAAGAGCAACTCTCTCTTTCTCTCTTCCATTCCGACAAAAACGACAAACAGAAATTAAAAAAAAAAAATTGGAGAAAATGTGAAATGAGAAAAAAATGAAGGACGAGAATAAAGGAGTATTTGATAATCTTTTTTTTCTGCTTTACGAGAGAACACGGAATAAATGTCGATTTTGAACATTAACACATACTTATATACCTCCTGAACTTCCTGAATCTGATGGTGAAATTTTTAATGATTGTATTTGGGTGCAGCCTGTTTTTCTGGACTTTCGAATGAATATCTAAAGCGTCGCTAAGGTACCTATTTCTATCTCTTTCTCTTAATCAAAAACGTTTCTCTGTTTCTTGTTGTTATATTTACTTACTACCTTTTGCGTTGTTTACCTAGTTTAATATATTTATCTTTTTGTTTGTACAGTTTGGTTTGGTATTCTTGGTACTTTATTTCCCCCCCATAAAAAAAAAAAACAGTAAGTCACGTAACCAACCAGAGTTCTCTTTATCTTACCCATTACTTATGTACACTTTATCTCTCTCTCATCCAGCCCTTAATTTCTCATCGTTCAACCACCTTCCGTACGAAGCGACCGCACCTTATTATACATTGTCGTTTATATTCGTCCAGTCTTTATTTCTCATCACCTCGTCGATTTTATCGACTACCCCCGCATTCAGGCTCGCCGTGTGCGCGGTGTGTGTATCCTTGCGCACCCTCTTGTGTACATTCGCCAATCGCGCCTCGCATTCAAGGAATACATGCCTTGCCTCCTCTCTCCGTTTTCCCGCGAGCCGTTATCGTGAAAACGTTGTGCTTTTCCGATACGCCCGAGGAGAGTTTCCGTTTTTCATCGCGGCGAACGCGCGCTGAATAAAGGTAGAAAGTTGGCAGTATTCGAGATTTTTAGCGTGGAAGTTATTTTTTTTTTTTTTTTTTTCAGTCTTTTTTTGTTTTTTGTTCGATTCGGTGCTGCGTTTGTAATTTTAAATTGTACGGGGGGTTAATTAAAACAGTGTTCCGAGTTTTAAATTACTAATGAAACACGGTGCTCGAGGAGTTTGCAAACGGTTATTGATTTTCGATAATCTCCTCGGGAAAATGGATATTTTAAAATTGTTTTATCATTATGCTTAAATTAATTAAATTCAACGTAATTTATAATGAATTATTTTATAACGAATCGCTCTCCATAGCATTATATAATTATACATTCCTGCTTTAGCAAAATTCATCATATACATCAAATTTAATAAACGAAAAGGCTTACTAATAAAACCTTCGAATCATCGCAAATCTCTTCACAAGCTTGGCCCTTCAAAGCGAGCAGGACTAAACGACGGTGCAATTTTCTCCAATATCTAAACGAGGACTAACCAGTCACGCGAACTATCGAAACATTCTCGGTCCGTCGGGCATAAACTCGTCGTCGCGAGGAACCCGAATGCAAGAGGCCTTCTCGAGTTGCCGCGCGCCGCAATGGAACAATCGTTCACTTAGCCGCGGGCGTCCAAACGAGATTGCGCGTTTTGCCATTCGCGGCGGGGGCGTTGATTATTTAAGGTGGTCTCTTTGCCGGGGTGTCTGGAAATCTCCGCGTCCTCGGCGGGGAATCTCGTTGAGTACGAGTTTGCTACTCTCGGGGATACTGCCCGCTTTTTACAATCGCGCGTCGCGGTTGTGCGACCTTTTGCAAGAATTATGATACCCCTTATCCTGCATCTTTTTCAACGTATCTCTCTTCCCGTTTCGTATTTGTAAAATTGAAGAATGCTTTTTGTAAAGATAATACATCGTATATATACGTTTCCCCCTGTAAAAAGTGACTAACACTTCCAGAGTTGTTTTATATCAAGTAATTTATAGATTAATATATTTAGATAAGCAGTAAATAGCATTGAAGATTAAATTTGGAGAAGAATATTTCACGAGACACTCGTTCTCGTGGTAAGCCTAGTTTGCATAGTCGATTGTATCAAATTTTCTTGCTAGAAGAAGTAAACGCTGCCAAATTAGAACGCTCGAAAATTTGAAACAATATTATATTACGATTCATTTCACCAAAGCCATTCCCTTCTCTCGCCATTGTTACATCGCCAGCAGCTACCATAAAAAAGTCAATCAATACCGAAATGGAATTCAGTAAACCAAAAACAGTGCTTACCAGAGCCTATATACACCAAATTCAGGCATATATATAATAAATTCACCCACAAACCCCCACACCCACATACACACACATGTACAATCATCTAGTCTTCCCTATTTTTTTTAATGTGTTTCCAGCCGGTGTACCTGAGGGTTATGCTCGCCTCGGACGCAGGTATGATAAATTGCTGCAGCTCCCCGAACTCCGAGCGGCTCTGCTTCCGCGCCGCGGACGGCTACCTCTCCTCGAATCCCCTGCTGCCCTCCTCCGCCTCCCCGTCGATCCACCCGCCCCCGCCTGACTCGTGCCGTGCCGCTCTTCCCGTTGTCGCCGCATCCGCGGTCGAGCGCCTCTCGCCCAGCAATTTCCTGCACGCAGCCCCCTACAAGCATGATCCCTACACCCCGGACAGCATGGACAGCTCGAGCCCGAACACGATAAACGTCGCGTCGGAGCAGTCGGTCGCGGCCGCGGATCCCAATAGCCAGCAGTCGGCGGCCGAGCAGCGACAGCACTGGTCGCGGCAGCACCTGGACCGGGCCGTGTCGCCCGGTCTGCTCAAGTCGAAGCTCGAGCTGATCGTCGAGAGGCGGAGGTCCGAATCGGCCTCCCTCTCGAATTCGAATTCGGACGCGGAGGACGACACCTACAGCAAGCAGGACAGCGCCGCGGGACAGTGGAGCATGCGCAAGAGCCGCAGCAGCAGCGACGTCTCCTGGCAGAGGTCCCACCTGCTCACCCGGGCCTGGGTCAACGGCAAGATCCACCAGGCGTACCGGTCGTTCGCCAGCAGCCTCCACTGCACGGGCGACGACAACGTCAACGGCAAGGGGGAGAGCAGGCAGCGGCAGCGGCTCCAGTGCCTGGCGACCGGCGTCGTCGTCATCCCCAGGATATCGATCATCAACGCCAGCAACTTCCAGTCGAACGCCAGCTCGGTCCACCTGCCGGAGACCGAGGCCAGCACGCCGCAGAGGAACAGGATGGGCCCGGACTCGTGCAACGACAACTCCAAGACCAGCAGTCTCAGCCAGGCCAGCTCGAGCAGGGACAGATCACCCGCGAATCTCACCATCGCCGAGGACGAATTGTACAGGGAATTGGTGGAGAGTCCCGACGCCAAAGCGCTCGAGGAGTTCGAGGAGAAGGCAAAGGTGTCTTCGATACTGGCCGGCAGTCCCGCCGCTCTCAACCAGACGGTGAGGACGGTCGACTTCACGGGGAGAAACTCGATCCCCAGCCAGGAGACGAACGTCGCCAAACACGAGAAGAAGAAGAAGAGCCGCTGCGAGAAGTGCTGCATCATCTCCTGATGAAGCGCCGAAGACCTTTATTTACTCCTCCGACGCGACGGACGCGTCGCTGCTCCGAGAAGTGTGAGCGTCGAAATCTCGAGAGAACAAATTTTAATTAGTGTTACTTTCGCGAGAGGCTCGACTCCGCGAACTGTACGAGAATCCACGCGCGTTGATGCATCGAGACGCGAGTGCTTCGAGAGTTCGCCGCGTCACCGACGTTGTTAGGCGAGTTAGCGCTTTTTCCATGTATCCTCTCGATCGAGCGGGCACCGCCATATACTTTTAAAAAGCTGGTCGACTGACAAGCTCCGCCAAGCTGCTCGAATGCATCGATATACGCGGAGGTACGCAGCTCGCTGTTCCGTTTGCGAGATCTGCGCCGAGCCGCGATTCAAGGTTCCTGAACAAGCGGTACGACCGTTCCGTACTTCAAAGTATTAAAAAAACATTAGCGCATTTGTCGATAGGACTTTTTTGGACGTCTGCTTACGACGACGGCACCGACGCGGATGAAAGCTCGTCGGCGAAATTTTATAGACGAGATTTTAGGGAAGGAAGCGCGAAGGCTATGACATAAAAGGAGACGAATGTAAACAAATTCGACGAAGTATTTTTTATACTTATTTACTTAAAGCAATTGCCGACAATGACTAATTGTTAAATTCTATTATAGCCCTTTTGAACTTTTTTTCGTCTCGTAGCGAATCTTTAATATGGGACTCGGCGAAATTCATCAAATTTTGCGGTCACGTATACGAACGTTTTAGTAAAGTTTTATCGATGTAGAGGGTATTAAAAAATTGAATTGTATAGTTAGAAAATGAAAAATAGTATTTTTTCGAAGGAATTTTACAAAAAAAAAAAAGAAAAAAAAAATTTTACCAGATACTTGTTAAAAATTATCTGTGTTAATTGGACCAAACTGCCAAAGCTAATCATTAAAAAATGTAATTCAGCATTACTATATATGTATCATAAATTTTTTTTTTATAAAAAAAAACACATGTACAAATGTCCGTCATTATATACGCGTAAGTTAACGGTAAAGCAAATCAAATATTTATTTTTCACATTTTTCCTTGCAGTCAAGAAAAAAGATTTACTTTAAATTGACTATCTACCTCTCTAATGTATCAAATGTTTTCAACACGCCAGAGCTTTTTGATGATTCTAGAACTTCATTATCGAACGTTAAATGCTTTATTATAAAATGGTAGATGATATACGAATCTGTTACTGGCAACGGGGACTGACTGAGGATAATCGAAAAGAAGGCCCTCTTACTTAATATCCTATACTTCCACGAAGAGTTTTCGGCAAAGCTTAATAAAAAAGAAAAGTTTAATTCACTCAGTCGGTGGTCTTTCCTTTGCGCAAAAAATTCTCTTTAATCTATAATTATTATTTTTAATCTCCCAATTTACTTGGTACTCACAAATACTGCATAATATTAAATAACAGTTATCGCAAGTTTTGCCACGTCTTACGTAAAGTATCTTGTCTCCACTGTTCATTGCTATATAAACGTGTTTAAATTAAGCGGAGATATTTTTTTTTTTTCGCAAAGGAAATCAGACCGTAGATAATAAATATTGAAATAACGTTAGGAGGAACCTTCGTCGCGAATTATTATATCATTCGACGTATAGTAAAGCTCGCGTACCGCCTTGTTACTGCACACATTTATAATATACGACTGATAACTTGTCTGAAAGAACAAGCGATATATATATATATATATATATACTTCCTCGTTGCGTTAACAATGTAATGATTATAAAAGCTTTACCGTTTAATGTAATTAAGAAGGATGAAGCTCGGTAAAAAGACGTACGATGTTCCAGATATTAATCATCCTAATACGTAAAGTATTTGTAAACATTTTTATAAGAGTTTAAATTGACGATCTTACTTCCCGATGTCTTAATTAATTGTGTACGTAAGATAATTGAGTTTCGTTTATATTGTACAAAGTCATTAATTTATTTCGATAGGAGTCATTTTTTTTCGTTCTCTGTGTATAAAATGTAATTCAGAAGGCAAAATTTACTAATCTTAATTGCAATATTTATTTTATATACTTAAGCGCGTCGGTCACACACCAATTCGAAACTCGAGAGCTTTTTTTTTAAACAATTTTCGAAGCCGCAACGGAACTCGTTTTCCGCGCGAGTTTGTATATCAGCGAGGCGTAAACTAGATCTTTTTATTGTTGAATTCTCGGCCGACGATATACACTGTAAAACTGCGATTATTTGTAAAGCTGTAAATAGTCCACGTCATCCCCTCCACCCCCCCCAACCCCCCCACACGTACACGCCGAAAAATCTGTGCATGCGACCACGCCGTAGTTCATTGTTTGTATATGTATGTATGTACAGAGATCGTTCACCTGTCGAATTTATATATTATATATATACGTATTGCAATCCCTAGTTGTTTATAAATATAATCGCTATTTTTTCATAAAAAAAAAGAAACTTGATTTATTTTTATTTCGTTCTTCTGTCTTTTTTTTGCCTCCTTATTTTGCTGTTTTATAGATCTCCCGATTACATTTCAGTTTGTTGGAGCCCACGTCGCTAACTTTTCAGTTTGTATTCGATTGTTCATTTAAGTGCAAAGTTTAATTTAATTTACTTTATTATATTTTATTTTCCATTAAATAGTTGATGTAATTATGATTAAATTTTTGCGTATCGCTGTGTACCTGTTATCGAATTTTGTGGTAGATTTTTAACTTTAAAAGAATATAGCTAATATGTTTGAGCTTAAAAAAAAAAAGAAAAAACAGCCAAGCATGATTACAATGTCTGTTTCAATGTTTTTATATCGAGTGCAACATTATTGCCATCAAGGGCAACATTAAAGTATTATTCTACTGCCGACTTTAATTTACAAAAGCTTTGATCGCAAGTCGAGCACTGCAACTATATACTTTAATCTGCCCCGTCGAAAAAGCTCGAGCTCCGCGCTTACATGCATCATCAGCAAGAGCGAACTTCGGGTTATTTAACGGTGGCCCCCCCTCTGTTCTGGCCCGATCGGCTGAATTCAGACTGCGCGGATCCCTGGGAATCCGTGGAGGAGAGCCAGAGACGAATGCTGGAATCGGCGCTGGACAGGAAGGCGTCGTCGGAGGCGACGGCGAACGCCGACAACGGCGCCACCGTCACCCGCTACATTCACATCAAGCACGCCGACTCCACGGTAAAGATCTTCCGCGAGACCACCGTCTGATCGGCGTCTCGCTCAGCCAATTTTAGAAAAATTTCTCTCGCGCGAGGTAACCGAAAGCTCGAGGTCGATCGAGGTTGGCTTCGTCAGGCGCGACCTCCAAAGTGTCTGTCCTTTGTGCAAATGTGCAGGATCCGACTGTTTTTTTTTGGGGGGGTTCGCAAAGTTACTTATGATTATTGCGATGTCGACGGTTGAACGACATATTGTTCCTTGTGGCTCGGTTACATGCAGTTCTGCTGTGTTTTAAAGATAACGATTATCCCTTTCGGTCGGATTGCTTGACTGGTTTCTTGGCGGATCTAAAGTTTTCTGCGGGAAAAACTGCGGGGAAATCGCCGGAAACCGGATTACGTTCTTTGCATACAGTTTGAATTATCTTCGGGCTCAACTTGTTCTGAATGTAGGTTTTCCGGAAGAAGTTGATCGCGCATTAAAAGGTATTTAAAAATACTTCCCAGCGGGAATCGGAATACAATGAGTTCATTGATTGATAAATCAATCATTTTATCGATGAATTATTTTAGGAAAATAAAGTAATATAAAAAAGAAAATCTTTATTGACATTCCGCTAATTTGGCTCTGAGGTAATCCAATGTGTTTCAATAATTTTTTGAAAACGTTACTATTAGGTATCTTTAAAACATAATTTTTCATTATTTATTAAGATTTGACAAACAGTAACTGAAAAATTTGAAAGAGCCAAAATAAAACACAAATTTCGTTACTTAATCTTGATTCTTTTCTTAATTTTTTGTCATTATATAGTAATAGCTCGCATAAACGTTATGGTTTTAAGAAAAGCGTAAATAATAAGAAGTAAAAATAATATATAATTATTCAAAAAATTACACCTAAATCTTATAAAAACTTCTTAACAATTTAACAATATGCAGTTCTTTTTTTTCATTCTATTCGTGCCTATTTTTAACTAATTTCAAGATTGAAGAAATATGCATCAATCTTGCAATTCAAACTTATTTTGATGACTGTAATAAATTACGTACTACATTTTTAACCATGTCTTTTATAAGCTATTTCAATTGTTCGAAAGCGTTATCAAATAATGCTACACTGTCGGCAAACGAAGTATTGTTCATTAATTATATAAAAGACTTTTATACTAAACGTTTTAACATAATTTTATTTGTTATAACGTAAGCAAAACAAAAAAAACCATTCGCCATTAAGATTTGGTTAAATGCTGTTCCAAAGTAATCCCGCAACAACTGCCTGACCAGTGGAAAAATCGATTTTAATGGTTTGTGCTTTTATATGTCTTGTTGTTCGAAAGAAGACGTTGTCAATCCAAAAAATATCATATTAATAAATATCAACCTATAAAGTACAAACAATTATTGTTATCGATTTTAAATGTTTACACGAAAAACCTCTGTCCAATTACCAAGCATATATTTACCGATTAAAAGAATTTTAAAAAATCGTCCTACAAAAGTTTTTTGAGAAAAAAGAATGTCCATTTGCAGGATGATATTGTAATAAGATATTTTCTTGGAACTTAAAATTAAATTTATTCGATAAGTGAATGGTAAAGTCACTTTTAAAAAAGGCAGTGATTTTATTTAGCATAATAAAATTGTATATTTCTTTCTTAATGACATTTCATTTTTCAAATGTAATAATCGTTTTCTTTCAATTAACGAACTAGTCGTAACATGATGATAATAAAAACAAAAAAAAATTAAATATTAATAATTTATACTGCATAAAAGTGTATTTAGCCAAGATTTAGTTTCATAATTACTTTCTCATTTCATCTACTGTTTTTTTTAATACAGTTTTGATGCAGTACAAATTAATAGATAAAGTCTTCGTGTAGTTTAAAATTAATCCAAAACGTACGAGAGCGCAGTTATAATTATACGATATGATATATATGCATTATAGGAATAGTTATTTCAGAAATGTGGAAGGAAACTGTTATCTGTGTTCGTGTAATTTAAATAAATGTATTGCACAGTGTTCTTTTGCGCGTTAAATGCTTATTATAAACTTTATCTCGGAATCACGTAATTTTAGTGACGCTGCTCAATTTTTTCAAGTGCAATCTTATAGCAACAGAAACACTTTACAAATTGGTCGCATCAAACAGATTTAGAGAAATATCGCTGTGTACGTATAAAGTATAGAAATATTTGTTGTTCAATATGCATTGACTAAATAAATTAAGTGGCTGAAAATTATAAATATATAGTTACAGATATAACAGTTCTTTACAAGATGTCATGTTCTGTATCGGTAAAGAAAATGATTTTATTCGTGTTTTTAATGAATCTATTTTAAGTTCAAAGGTTTTAAGTCTTCAGATTTTTAAAGTCTCTATGTACTGGTCTGTATCTATGTACACTGTTAAAAAATACAAATGTTTTAGTACACTCAAAAAATTTCTTCCAAAAACACAATGAAAAAAACGAATTAAAACGCGTATAAATTACAAAAAAAAAAATCCGTCTTCAAATGATTAATTTAAAAAGACTTGCAAGTTATTCTTTATAACGATATTTTTTCTTGACTAAGTAAATTTGGTTATATTAATAATGTTAATGATGCATTTTTAACGATATGATGCAGTCATTATTTCTATTACAAAGTTAAGCGATACATTTTTGAAAGCCTTTTTATCATAATAATGATTGCAATCATAAATTATTATATTTGATAAGGGTTGATGAAAAAAATTGTCGACTGCAAAGACAAACCTTCCATTTTATAAACGTTCCGCATAAAAAGCATTCGCCAAAGGCGCATTTTCCTTTTAGATAAATGCGCAAATCGGTGTCAAAGTGATTCTGTCTTAATTAAATGCCCAGAAAGTGTATTATTTTATTTAAAATTTAATATATATTTTGTATTACAAGTATAAAGTATACCGATATACGATCGATGCGAACATATAAATTGTCTACTAATTGCATTAACAATTCTACATTCTGTATAATAATTTTACCTTTTTTTTTTAAATTCTGTGCTTTAAATTCGCCAGACGTTTTCTGGATGTTTAATTAATTCATTGTCAAAAAAATAAGTCATTCCTTATTCATTTACATTTGTCATATATAATCGTACATTATATTTTTACCAAGAGGTTATAGGATGTTTTACATTTTGCATAATAAGAGTTTTTACAGTTGAAATGTACTTTTCGGAAAAAGTGATTTTTTTTCCAAAACTCTTGTTGTGTATCTTTCATCGAATTTTTGATACACATGTGATCTTAAAATGTTTAGCAGAATTGCGTAATGATAATAAGTAGATAGACAATTTCAATGAACAACGTGTTACCAAACTCTATAGTTGATCTATAAAAAAGACAGTTGAAAAATATATTGAAATATTGTATACGCGACGTGTCCTACATTGTTGTCTCACTTATATACGTGCGTGTTAGATATATAAATTCTCTTCTTTAAGAAAGAGATTATTATTATGTTTACTGAAAATAAAATCTTGATTTATACGAATTGCAAAAGAGCTGGAACAATTATAATTTAACGAGGTGAGATTTTTTTAATGATGCGTTAAGCGTTTACACTATATGAATATACGTGTAAGGATATAAAAAAAATTCGCATGAAATGTTGTATATCACGCTAACGAAAGTTCGACAAAATTCTTCTGTCGATAAAATTGTTCAATGTTACTATGTATGTACTTTTGTAAGCGTTTTAATGTACTTAAGAACGACATGTTTTGTACTTCAAGTACCTTTAAAACTCAATGTTAAGTTGTAAAATCGTCGGTAATCGAGTAAATAGTTCTCGAAATAAATTCAAATAAATAAATTCAGAAATTGTGATGTGAACGTATCATATACATGTATTAGTATTTAGATGAATAAATATCAAATAAATTTATCCCTGCACTAATGATGTTGTACTTCATTTATTTGTTTGCATAATAATATTCAAGCAAAAATTATATATATTTATTTTTCAAACTTAAACTTTTATAATTTATAGTTCATATTTATTATAAAATTATCTTTTTATAATCTTCTATTAACAGGTAAGTAGTATTACTAAATTATTATAACATGTACAATTATTCAAATAAATATTTGCTTAAAATTAATATTAAACAAGTACTCTTGTTAATATTAATCTAATTTGAAAAAATTTCTTTTAAATTTAATTATTACATTTTTATATAAAGTCTATTATTTATTATTTATTGATTTACTTTTGCAAAGGGATAGGTAAAATTTGCAAAGGATAAGTAAAATCAAATGTGTACGTTAATAATAATTTCAAATATTTGTAACACTTATTGTTGCGATTGATTTGACTTCTAGTTATACCTTCTACTATTAATAGTCTTTTTACCTTTTAGTTAATAACACCTTCATTTTTATAAAATCAAATAATTCTATTTACTTTTCTTTACATAAAGTAATATATATAGTTTTTATTTATTGATGTTCTAAAATAGATAAATAGGTAGATTTATATTTACTATAGCAGACTCAATATAAAAATGTTGAGAAAAGTTTGTAAAAATTAAAATTTGTATATAGGTCTTGAAAATTAAAAAATATTGTTAAAATTTAAATAAACCAAAAGTTAATTTAAAAAATTATTTATAAATAAAAAATAATAATATACTATTAATAATTATCTTTAGGTCACTATTACCCAGGGGAATGCGACTGTAAATAAACAAAAGTAAACAACAAAAAAATTATCTATAAGGATTTTCATAAAAATATTAGAAAGTAGTTTTAAGAGGGGTTGAATTATTGTTGATCTTGGAGTTTTTTATTTGTAAACTTGCAGAATTATTCAAGTTTTATTCACTGTTCTTAATGAAAATTATTAAGCTATCTTAAAATAATACAAAAACATTTTTAATTATAATTTTTAAGTGCATGAGGTAATTTCATGTCGATACTGATTAAACACTGATTATAGATGTACAAAATGAGTTGAAAAAATTTTTGTTTTAGAAATGTTTCTTATTACTTATCATTCTGGTAACAAAATCAAAGGAATGGTATCCAAAACGAGCCGCTGTCTTATCAATAATTTACATGCTAAATATAATAATCATATTCGATCTAGTGCTTCTAACATGATGACACTGTTACCTCTGATCACCTAAAAAATAATATTTTGTATTAAATAAAAGTATATTTTGATATTATAAAAGTTGAATAGAATTTTAATTTAAAACACTTACCACCATACCAATATTGTTTTTGGTACCATCTTTACATTCCTCTATGCTTTCGTCGATGACCATATTCATGAAGGGATCAAATCCTCTTAAAATACCAATGACATGACGACCACCATTGAGTTTCACTAAAGAAAAAGATATTTATGAAATAAAATTATTTACAATAAAAATAATTTATTACTTACGGGACAGCTTCTTGTCCATAAATCTGTAAAAAAATAATAATGTTTGTTTATTTTAATACATAACCTTAAAATTACTTCATAGGAAAATTTAAACTACTTTCAAGTACTATTGTTAAGCATACTTACTTTTTCAATTCTGGTGGATGTGCCTTACTCATTTTTTCTGTTAAGTTATATTACAATTATAAAATGCTACAAATTATTACAACTAAAAATACTTGTTTAGAGAAAACGCGCGAACGTACGATAAGTTCTCGAGCTCGATACAGGTTATACAGTACGTGCATGCGTCCGGCCGGCAAACGCCATCGAGAAGACGCCAACGCCAGCGCCAGTAGAGAAAAGTATCTTGCTCCATCGATAATATTTTGACACAGTCGAGAACTGAACCAATTTGCTCAGGTGATAATTGTATTATTTTATATTCTGGCTTTGCGTCGCGCAAACCATCCATAAAAATGTCAAACTGATGTACTTAAAACGTTATTTATTTTGTTAAAATGTTTAATTTCATTAATTTTATAAATGACAATTGTATCGACGCATTTGTATTTCTTTTCTAAATAGTGTTTTTTGAAAGCACTATATTAGTATTATTGATAATAAAATGTATTATTTTTTTTGTCTTTCAAGTCTGTTTCTTCTCGACCTCGTTCCTATGCCGCCTAAGGCAAGTGGACAGTCTTCATTATATTGTAAAACATTTAAAAAACACAAATAGTATTTCTTGGATTATTTGAAAATTGTGTTAAAGTGTGTGAAAGACGAAGTTAAAGTGCATAAAAGACGAGAGAAGTTTTAAAATATCCAAATTAAACATGTGTTATATATTTACACATGATTTCAGGCAGATTTGTTAGTGATAATTATTTTTCAATTATACGCAATTTTCACACCTTTTTATATATTTTGTTGCACTTCTTCGCGGATTCATTTTTATAGGTAAAAATACACAAATTTTTGGAATATTATGTTATATAATATGCTGCATTATTTGTTTTATTTAAGCAGATTTTAAAAATCTTATTTGCGACTATGATTTTTTTATATAAAATGATGACCTTCATTATATTTACAGAATTGATGAGAAATTACTAAAATATATAAATAAATATTTTTAGCGAACTTTATATCACGTTGTTTGGATTATTAATAGATTAAACAAAATTAAACATTTAATATTTATAAGATATAAAAATAACAATTGTGGAATATCATAATTAGGTATAATGCAAGTTTATAATAAATCGACCAGAAATCAACATGCACGATTCCGAGGAACGTTAATAATTTACAAGGCACTCATGTGTTATCAGGATTTCTGATAAAAGGAACAACTGTTCAAGTTAAAAACGGACTTCGATTTAATTAATTAATTATAATAATACAATCAAAATAATTCCTTGTTTAATAAATTCTTATTCCTATGTTAATAATGAAGATGTTTTGAGTTAGTGCTGCTTTTCTTAGTGCTTACAGTTCTATTTAGAAAAATCTTGTAAATAAAAAATCTTCACTTTCAGTTTATCTTCATTGATGATGGAATATCCACAAATTAAATAATACAAAACGATTGATTCCGCTTTTAACTTAAATATTTGCTTTACAATAAAAAACTTTTAATAAATCATACTTTAAATATTACCGGCAAATGTCAATTCTATCACAGAGAATATATCGTTTTTACAAAGTGCAAAATTGAGTTTAAAATAAAGTTATAAAATTTATGCTTAACCAATTATTTAACAACATTACTTTGCACATCTTTCTAACTTCATGTTAATAACGTATTAGAATGCACATTAAAATGGGCGAATATAAAAGATACTGTTTAAAATTAATGCTATTTTTAATAAATTAGAAACTGTTAACTTTAAATTCAATGTTGTGCTAAATAATTATGATCATGTTTGAAGTTGTTTCTCACAGCAATTGATTTATCAAATATTGCGGAATCATTAGAATCCATTTCCGTCTGTTTTACGTTTAACCGAGTAACTTCTGTATCATCGCGCTTTGTACACTCACTATTCTTACTTTGTTCTATATTATCCCTTTCCTTAATAACATTTAACATTTTTAAACAATCACTAGAATCTTGTTTTAAAACAGTTACCATTTCAACAGTGCTCTTCCAGATGCTTCCCTTATCTTCTTTCTGTACAGTTTCTTCTTCATTTAGCTTTAATTTTTTGCATTTACTTGAAATTGTTATTTCCTTTTTTTTGTCAATACTGTTTTGAGGTGTATCATTACTCTTCAAGCGAAGACTTAACTTTTTTCTCTTCGGAGAAGATTGTTCCTCTGAAACAAATAAATTTTTCAATTAAAAACCACAATATATTTCATAACAAGTGTCGAAAGTGCTCGAATTGTTCGCACATGTGTTGCGAACAATAGTTTTTTAGATAATATGCGGAAAATTCGTGTAAAATAATTTCTTACTTTAGAAATATTCTCAACAGCTGGTACTAGACTAATCAATATTTTTTACTAGCTCAAGTACAAATTAGTCTCACAAGTTGTATTTACAAATACATTGTATAAATAGTACATATATTTTACACAATATTTACACAATTAATACGTAAAATACATATCGGGGAAATTTTATTGTGAAAAATTTGTCAAAACAATGCAGAAAATAGTACATTTCGATACTCGTTCGAAATGTTTCGTTAACTGTATTGAAAAAAAGTCATTTCTGCACTAAAACCGATGTAGGAAAAATGAATTTTTCCGCATACAATTGCAAAAAATCTAAATATAGTTTTTGTACATAGAAAGATACCTGGGCTAATAATTTTTGAACCACAAGTTTTGCTGTGTTCTGTATACTCTGATTTCCGATGAAATTTCTTGCTACAATCTGGACATGGAGTGAATTTCATTGGATTATTAGCTAAATGTATTTGAAACTGCTTTTCATTCTCAAAACGACGCTCACATATATTACATATAAAAAACTCTTTCGAACTTCTCCTTCTTACAGATCGATTTCGCGCAAGACAATCTGGTTCTACTTTTATTTCGTTTTTTTTTATTTCGTTTACGAGTTCATTTTTTACAATTTCCGTTGTACTATTTTCTAGGGCGAAACTTACTTCACACACAGTTTCATTTTCACCGGGAAGATAACTTAGTTTATCACAAGCAGTCTCTAAACGATTTTTCGAGATACTATGCTCAAGCATTAAGTGTCTTTTTATGTTAGGTTTCGCCACTTGACGCTTACATAATGTACAAATAAGAAATCCATGTTCCTTTCGCATATGAACGTCCAAGTTATTACATGTATCAAAAAATTCACAGCAATCAGAGCACTGTTGTTTAACTTTGATCTCTGGCGTTTTCACGTGTTTTATCAATTCTTCTATTGACGACATTACACTATTGCACATTTCACAGCGAACTTCGCCAGCTTTATGCTCCGATTCAAAATGTTTCTTTAAGACATATTTATCAAGAAATCCTTTTTCACATAATTTACAGAAAAAGCCGGGATTGTTTTCATGTTTAGCTATATGTAAATTGCAATATTCTACAGAAGAAAATCGTTTTGGACAATGCGTGCATTTGTATTTTCCTTTTTTTAATAGTTTTTTTCGTGATCTTTTTCGATTTTTCTGTTTTTTTATTAATATAGGATTATTGATGTTATTGATGACGTTTGCGCTACGAGTATCAGATATTGCCGGCTGCAGTGGACGGATCTTTCCAGAGTTCAATAATTGAGTAGCATTCAGTACCAATTTTGGTAAAAGCAGTGGTAAAGGCTTTTTTTTATCTTTAAATTTCTTTTTTTGTTCAGGTGTAAGTGGTGACATAACTACTGATTTGTCTGGTACTACACAGAATTTTGGCACCCCTTGGGTTTGATGAAGTAATGATGGTTCTGATTTCAATTCTACTATAGGTACCACTTTGAAAGGAGTTGTACTGGACTGAGATGATTTATTTGGTACGACACAGAATTTTGGCACACCCTGGGCTTGAAGCAATGATCTTTCAGAATTTAACTCGGTAATAGGCACTACCAGAAAGTTTTTATTGTTGACTAAACCTGCAGAAAAATTATAATAAATTAGGAAATACTAAAAAATCTAATTTTCATAATTAAATAACAATTATTTTATAAAATAACAAATTTTTTAAATTAACATTTAAAATTAGAAAATTTAGAAAGTAATTTTTTTTTTTACCTGATATATTTGCAGATGATTTTTGTTGATTTAAAGTAATTTTGACATTATTTACTGCTGAATCTGAATCCTTTATAATTTCTGGTTGAGGTTGAGTTGCTAATGGTACTGAATTAAGATTATTGGATAATAGTCCAGTTAGTTTAACATGGTTTTCATTTGTTGAATTTGGTACTTTTTTAATGTCAACTGTAGCACCATTTAAGTGATCAGATAGTTTAATTTGCTGTGATGGTAATGAATTATTCTTTTCACTTTTATTATTAGCATTGATACTGTTTTGACAGGATAGTATAATGCTGGTTAGCTTTTCATTTGTCAGTTCAACATTATTCTCTGTAACTTGTGATTTCTTGTTTGCCAGAATATTTTTTATATTATTATTTTCATTATTATTATTATTAGTGTTATTAGGATTATTATAGTTCAAAGGTGTAAAATGTAGCTTAGCAGTTGAAGGTTGAATTGGAGCTATTTTAGGTATGATAATAAGTTCATCATTCTTTGTCAATGCTTGCATTGTGCGACTAAAACCTGATACAGGATCAAGATAATCGCTGCTCTTTTTTAATCTTGCAACTTCAAGTAATTGCAATTCCCTTTCACGTAACCTAAATTTAAGTGCATCTTGGGGAGATGCAGCATTATGTACATAATCACTTTTCCTTCTACATTTTTTATGATTTAAATGTAATTTACGACTTTGAAATGTAATTCCACAAATATCACACATGATACATTTATCACAATGAGTTAATTGGATTGATGCTCTACGACAACGATCATGGTCTACATTAAGGGCATCGCATCTTTTATTTTCACAGTGTCTTGCTACCATAACGTCGATTTCATCTTCATCTATGTTAACAGAAATAAGTGGTGTAATTGTGTCATTATCATCATATTGTTGCACAATCACATCGCAGACTAAACTCTCACAAGGCTCGAAATGACCACATTCTTTTCTTGATCTGACTACAGGAACTAATATAATCTCAGACTTTTCATTATTTTTAGATGGTAAAAGAGTTTCAATCTCGCTTGTTTCTTTATTTGGTGTATTTTCAACATCAATTGACACATCTGCCTTTTTCGGTGAATGATGTTCTCCATTAATTACATTTTTTTCATCTACACATTTTGGTTGTAAAACTCGATAAGCTGTAGGTGAATTTGTACGAGGAATAGCATGGATGACAATATTTGGCTGACTAAAAAGTCTTCGTACTGGATCAGATTGTAGAACCTAGAAATTTTTAAAAAGAATGTACTTCTTTAATGATAAACAGAAAATCTTTGCTGTATCTTTAGTTCAATCTCATGATTTCATAACTATTTTTTGATCCTATGCATTTTTCTTATAATAAAAAAAAAGCATTTATTTCAAAAATATATCTTTTAATATATTACTGGTTATTTGCAGTGGTAGTTGCAAATCATAAATTTTTAATTATTTTTTGGATCTATTTTTAACTACTTTCTTGTTATTGATTTCTTGGCCATACTAAATATTCTTAAATTACTGCTGCTTTTATAATTCCTATCAATTGAAATGTATTTACCTTTTTAATAAAAAAATAATTTAAATAAAATACACTAATAAAATTATTTTAAATTGAAAAAATGCATTTTATACAATTCTTACAAGAAAAAATATTTTCATATATTTCATACTACATGTATTGATTATTTTTTGTGCTATGAGAAAATTTCGAATTACATCACAATAACAAAATCAATATTGACTGTCCAGCTTTTGAATTATTCAAGATTATAAAAGATAAAAAAAATGCTTAAATAATCCGGGAAAAAAATCAATATCTCCCTATATCTGAGCTGAGAAGTTGCGATCTGGGTGTAAATAAACAGAGAGGACGGCTTGGTGAAAAGGGCGCGCGAAACAAAAGAAAAAGAACTATACTTATCACTCACAGTTACCTCTTTGAGCGAGGAGCTCGCGATGAATTTCGTTGGCTGCTGCAGTCTGGGCAGACTCGTCGCGCTCGGTGAGGCCATCATCAGGTTGTACCTCTCGAGCAGCATTTAAATCTGTGCACCAGCCGCACAGGCGAGGCTCAATATCGTTGTTTCATGACGGGGCGCGCGAAAATCCGAAGAGCAGACGAAAGCTTACGGCTACGAGTGGGGTCTTTGAGAAAATTGGTTCCGGATGTCGATGTAGCGGCGGCGGCGATGCCTGGGAAGATAGTCCGCGAAGAGGTTAGGCCATGGCTACGAGACGGAGGAGGTGGAAGCTCTTCTCCGCAGAGTCGAACTGGCCAGCTCGTAGCAGCTGCAGCGGTCGATGCCGAGCTCCGCCACGGGCATTCTGCGCCCTCGCCAGACTCTCCGTCTCTCTCCTCCTCGCGTCGACCCCGTCGACCCTTTTCGATATATATTATCCCTTCCTCTGCGCTCCCTCCACCCGACCCAGAGCTCCCGCTCTCTGCTCTCTCTCTCTCTCTCTCGCTCTCTGCTAGTAACGATTGCGCCGTCCCTTTTCTTCCTCCGCCCTTATTTCCATGCCGTCGTTTTTCCTAGCCGGCCCAGCGGTGGATTTTCCGGAGCTGTCCACGGTGCAACGAGTTTTTACCACTGCGGAGAACTCCGCTCAGGCTGGGTTATGTGCGCGCACGATGAAAGTGAAAGAGATACGAAAAAGAGAGAGGGAGAGAGAGAGAGAGAGGCAGCTTCGCTCTTTTAATGCATATATAGCTGCTTATATATACATATATATATGTATTTGCTAGCGGATAGCGGCGTCTCTCTCGCTTTTTTCGCCTCTCTGCCGCTCGAATTTTCGTTCCCTCCCTCTCTCTTTTCGCTCTAACTCCCCCCCTCACTTCCTGCTCGTTGTAGTACGTGTCGTTGCTTGCAGTTGGTACTCGAGGCTATATAGATATATAGCGACGTAATCAAGGGTTTTACACTCTCGAGCGATTTACCTACAGTGTTTCGAAATGCCGCATTTAATCACCGATTCATAAAAAAATATCACCTCTTCTTTTTTTTTTTAGGAATTAATGCTGTAATACAGAGTTTTTTGACTGTTTTAAAAAAGTAGAGGGCAAAGTACGTTTATTTATAAAGTACCTCCTTTTACCGGAAAGCGTTATATGTGGATGCTATTTCGAGTCCGGGCAGCTTTCGTAGACTCTACGCTATTCAAACTTCACGGATGAAATGACAACTTCGTAAAACTAAAGTTCACAAAAAGTTATAAAGCTCGTTAAACATTCGCAAATATAGTTTGTCAAAAGCCGAACTTGCGCTTTTCATTAGATTTCACGTTACATTCATATTTTCCACGGCGACTTCTTTTCATAGAAGATTTAATTTTCAAAGTTTAAGGACTTATTTAAAATACTGTACAAAGTATATAAAGTTTCGTATCGCGAGTAGCTTGAATTTTGCACATTACTAGTTTAAGAATTTATAAAGTACCGAATTATTAAAAAGATATTTTTTCCTTTAGGTTTATTATTATTTACCTTGCGATACCTCTTCCTCATTAAACTACATCTTCGCTTCCAGCGCCGCGCTAAAACCAGTTTGAAGTTATAAAACTTGGAGCGTACAGGAATGCATTTTCTGCACTTCCAAGCCTTAAAATTTTACAACTTCTAACTGGTTTCCGCAGAAAAAGTTACGAACTCAGCAGCTGAATGAAAACGTATATATTTTATTCCGGAGATTAAAAGTTTATACAAATGATATTCAGTCTGGAAAGTGTATGAAATTTCCCTGAAATAATATGTAATACGTGCTTGATTATTCGTGTCTTTTGTTATAATATCAAAACTTGTCGCGATAAGAGAATTTTGCGGATACTTTTAGATTTAGCTCGTGAAACCTGGCAAATATAATGAGTTTTAGAGTCATCGAGTTCGCGGATCAATAAATACAACGTTATAAAGGCACTTTTCCTTTTTTTTTCATTCACAGACCTCTTCTGCATTGCTGATGAAATGAGAAAGTTTTTCTCTGGCGCCAGTTCACATATATTATTAAAAAAAATCTTTAGATAATTATATTTTATTTTAAATATATAAAAAGTAGATTGTAAGTTTTGACTTATTTTTAAAGTAGATATTTCCATATAAAATACGTTTAGAAAAATTTGTGCACTATTTATTACATATTGTTTTGTTGTAAACCTTTTTCAGGCAGTAAATATGAATTTTGTGTTATATATTTCATTATTTCCTGTTAAATTTCGATAAAACTTGGGTCGATATTGGAATTCCACGAGTTGAAATATACTTTATTTCGACCGCGGCAACCCCTGCATATGAAATACGTTGAATACAGTATAAAATATTGGAAAATTAAATAATATACTATAAATCTATATTTAAAGCTGTGCGCTTGAATTTCGTGAAGTCGTGTTTCAAAAGTAAATGAATACGTAAAAAGTTTCTAGGTAAACATAGCGCACGCTGCTTTTTGTGCTTCAATGTTTTATCTCTAGTATGCATGAATATCTCATACATATGAATAACATGTGTGCATGGTAAAAGAGTGTCTGTAAAAAGTTAAAATAGGAAAATTATAGAAAAAATACCTTGAAAAATACAGTATTTTACAGTCTTAAAATGTAATGTAACTTTTTTTACCTTCTCATTTCTTGTATTCTTAATAAAACTTGAATTTAGTAAAGAAAACATTGATGAGGTGATGAGAATCTTATCGTTTATTTGAACAAGTAGTTACCTACCGAACCTGGTAAGACAGCTATCTTGCGACTGGATATATTTCTTGCCTAATTTTTCTTGCTCTTTTATGACCTTTTGAAAAAGTATTTTCATGGTTGAAAAAACTATTTTTTTTAATATTAAAATTACAATTATGCATTTTTCATTAAAACAAATTTACCACTAATTATTTTGGAAAGTAAGTAACTGAAAGATCATGCAAATTATATAATTTTTAAGAAATAGAATTTTCATCTAACTTTCTTTTATCAATTATTCGAAAATAAAAATTTATTAACAGATGTATTATTTAAGAAGATATTCAAAAAATTATTGAAAAAAACTTAAACCTTAATATCTTTGGACTTAATAATTTTTATAAACTGCGCAATGAGCTCGGCCGAAATATACAAAAAAATCTAGCTTTTCCCAAAATTTCAAGTCAACTGAAGCCTTTTACTTTTTACTCCCATACAGACATTTTTCAAAAGTCACGTATTTTGATTCCTGACATCTCAAAATACAATTATAACATGTTTCCTTTAGCAGAAGCAAAATTATTTTGTTATACATTGAGTATACTTATAATGTGTGCTTTAGAAACTACACGTTAAACTTGTAATCCTGAAAGCTAGATAATGTCGACATTGGCTGGGATTAAAAACTTTGCACTACTATTATCTAATAGATTTTGCCACAATGTATTTATTTAATTATTATATAATTATTACTTTGGATTATAGTGATTTGATAAAAAAAAATAATTTATACTAATCAATTTTACTAATTAATAGAAGAAAATAATTTAAACAAAATAAACTTAAGGAACTTATAAAAGTAATAAATTATAAATGTATAAATTAGTTGAATAATCAGTCGATAAAGTAAATCTTTATTTAATAAATTAAAATTTTAGTAAATAGAAAAATTTACTTCAAAATACTTATTGTTTGATGAAAGATTTATAAGGATAGAATTGATAAATGCATAAAAATATAGAGCACATAGTTTTATTGAAAAAATCTTTAATTTATCATTTTTACATGAGCTGCCATGATATTCATCTGCTAATTGATCTTTCTTCATAAAATGCGAATGAATCCTAATGTTACAATTAGCGTGAACTTTTTTGATTGTCATTATGAATAATATGTAACACTGTAGTAGAAAACATAAGCAACTTATTTAAATAGATGAAATATTACGTCTAATACATACATTATATAAATTGAAAAAAAGTTTTGTCTAGAAGAAGCAAAGCATTTTAAAAATATTTAATAGATATTTTTCTATATAATGACAGACATATAGGAATCAGACATATACTTTTACACTGAATTAAAATTCATTTTTTATTTGTACATTACACTAAATCACTTAAAACTTAAATGCACGTATCAGTGAAGCTCAGTGATTTCGAAGCCGACAAAACTTTTTTACTAATTGAACGCACATTATTTTAATGTTTACAAAAATCATATGAGAAAATTTTAAAATACATGATTGAAACTTAAAATATAGACGTATAAACATATTTACATATATCAGTCAAATAAATATTTCGAGTTTAGCTTTAAAACTAATAGCGATAGAATTGAAAACATTGAAAGCCCTTGGAAAAAAGTACATACAATGAAAAATAACTGTCCACGATAAATTTTTTTCTGGGCATTCAATTAACGTCATGAAGTCATTGTCAAATAACTATATAATCGATTAGCTGCATTAGTCTGTTTATAATGATACAACTCTCCCCTTTATATACGTATAATATTCATATCACAGAATGTTTAGTTTTTTGTTACATAGCATAAAAATATGTCATCTTACATAGTATTATACTTTTTTCATTACAAAATGTTTTGCTAGTTTGTGTTTTCCATAGAACTCACTATCGCTGACTCATAACAAACGTGATATTCTGTTGTTTTACGGAAATACTGCACTTACTTTCTATGTACATGCACCTTTATTTATTCTTTTATTTACAGAGTATATTTATATCGAACAACACAAGCAAAGTGTTGTGCCGTCAGTCAATAAAGCACCGAACGATCGAACGCTGCATTTGGTATTTGTAATTGTTGCTTTGAAAATAATTTCTTAAGCTGTTACGTAAAACATCTAAAGACTAGAATTTTTACGTGTTCTTGTGTATGTGGTCATATATAATAGTTCACACTTCACATTCAAGTGAGAATTAAAGATATGCCGATATTGCATACAAAATTAATTTTTGCTTTATTTTAAAATCTCACTCACTCCATTTATCGAGCGTCGACGTGAGAGATCATTTCTTAAAAACAAGAATGTACAAAGTAATCTTGATTGTATCGTACATTTTGACGACCTTACAAAAACGTTTTAAAAACTTATTTCATTTAAATATTTTCACATATAATTGGTAGATGAAGTATATGAGAAATAAACATTAATATCATCGCTATGATTTTGAGTAATTCTATACTTGTTTAACTTTACAGTTGCCTAAATAAATAAATAAAAAACTGTTTTTATTTATACATAATTATATGTACATACATAATTATGTGTTATCTCGCTTGCATATACCAATGTACTTAAACAAGAATTCACTATATGAAAAAAGGATAAAATAAAAAGGATAAGTTTTTACTTTTTGTTTAAACTTATAATCCTAAATGCTGCCAAATAACTGCTTCTGCTAAAAGCATAAATTAATCTTATTTAAAATATCCTTTTTATCACTCAATTCTTTTCTATCCTTAAACAATAATTTCCAATCTGAATCTAGCTCTCTGTTCACTTTTTAACGGCAGTAGTAACGGGCGGTTTTTTCTTCGTCAGCGTTCCTGTAGTACTTTTCTCCTGCTGTTCAAACTTCTGTTGCAATGAGGCTACATTCGATTTTCCGCTAGCTGCTTTGTGTAGGGCACTTGCAGGTGTTTTCGTCGGCGTCGTTGCTGATTTGGCTTGAGTTGAAGTAGTTGCTGCTTTTGTACCCGTCGGCGACGTCTTAGTATTTCCACTCTTATCCGTGAAGCTGGCTGTTTTTGTGATTAGATTTGAGGGTTTCGGCGGCATCGTCACATTTTTCTGGCGTGGCAGCGTTGAAGTCTTCGTCGGCGTCTTGGCCTTTATCTCGCGTCCTAAAACATCAGGCGTCTTATTCGTTTGGTTACTACAGCTCGACACAAGATCTGGACTGTTATTGAGTTTTACATCGGTTTTTGTAGGGCTGGCCTCGTTTTTAGAGCCTTTCAGGCTCGAGTCAGAATTCTGCCTACTCGTTGACTTGCTCGAATTCGATGCTGTAGTATCTGTGTTGCCACTTCTAGCTGGTTTTTGGACTTTTGATAAATTTGGTGGAGTTTTTGTTCGGTTAAACCCCGGCTTAGTCGTAGCAGTTTTCGTTTCTTCCTTTTTCTTTTCGTTTAGCTTGTTTGTAGACTTTCCTGCGAAGCTGGGTTTAATTTCGGGGGTAGGACTGGTTTTTAAATTTTTTTGCTCAGGACTTTTGCTCGTGCCTGAAGGAACATTGACGGCGGACGGATGCAAATAACCCGAACTCGTGGTCGAGTTTGAGTAAACACTACTGGGGGACTTGTAAAGCTGCGATGCTTCTGTGTTGACGTAAGTATTGGATGAATCTTCGACTGCCTTCTTCGACTCAGGTTGTTGTTTGGAGTCTGATTTTAGCGTTTTAGTTGAGTATATGGATTCTAAATTGCGATTTGATATTTCCGAAACAATTTCTGATAGTAATCCCATCGAATCCGAAGACGCACTATCGTGACTACCCGCCGCGATTTTACGTACTTCCACCTTCTTTGGCGTCTTGTACTCAGTGTCTGCATTATCAATTTTGGGTGCAGCTCGCTTATTAGCCTTGCTCTTCTCGGGTACAGATTCCTCGATAACAGCGTAGATGTTGTCATTGGACGGCGATTCCTCGACTATTTTACCAAGACTGGCGTCCGTGACCAGGTTCATGCAGTCGTCGTAAGCGTCATCAACAGCAGGTTTCGGCTCTACCTTTGCCGATGGATTTTGGTAGCCGGGTACGCCTGGGATTTTCTTGACATCTTTGACTGGCGACGCGGAAGTAGAGCCTTCGGTAGATTTGACTGGCGGGCCAGGAGGAGGCGAGGTCGGTCTCACTCGAGCTGGAATACTCGTTGGTCTATCACCGTTGGGGTGCCTCATCGAGCCGAAGGTGTGTATCGCTGGTCTCGGCGTGACTTTGCTGTCTCTCATCGACTGGGCCCGCATAACTAAATTCTTCGCTTTTTCAGGTGAGCTAGTTGTATCTGATTTGACTGGTATAGTTCCACTGGGAATCTCGATTTCCATCTGGGGTATGGGGTTCGATATCTCGAGGCTTCTCAGAATTTCCTTATCCAATACCTTGTTAGCTTTGTGGTGATGACTCCGCGGCAGAGAGTTGGTATTGTAACGCGTGGTTGTACTGTCGGAAGCAGTCGAATTTGACTTTACAATGCCTGAGATCGGGTACAGCATCGACGCTATTCTCGTGAGCGTGCTGCTGTTGTTCCCGCCGTTGTAGGCAGGGGCGGCAGTGTTTCCTTTTTCAGCTGAGCCTCTTCGCTTATCGGTAACGTCATTCAATGTCGGGTTCTCCAGGGTATTGCTCATCGGCCTAGACGTCTTCTCTACCTGTACCCTAGGAATATCCGGGGCAGGTCTCGTCGGCACCGGCCCCTTCGGTCCTGCAATCAGCTCCAGGGAAGTGCAGGTCGTCGTTGCTAAAACTGGACTGCTGATCAGCGGTCTGGCAGTGCTTCCCGCGTTCGGGGGCGGCAGCGCGGGTGGGATTATCTTAGGCTCCTCTATCGCCTCCACCTGAGCTGCTGATGGAGCTTGCTGCTGTCGCAGCGTGCTGCTTCTCTGTATGGGTCTAAGATTCGTCTTAATAGGCACCATGATAGAGGCATCGTTCGCGCTCCAGGTGCTGGCGCTGGGCGCGGTGGCAGTGCTCGTCGTCTCGGCGCTCGTCTTTAGAGTGCTCTGGGGTAAGGGAGTGATGCTGAAGCCTTTGAACTGGCCGAAGAAGTTGTTGTTGAAGCGCTCGTCGGGGTCGCTCTTGGGCAGCAGACTCGCACAGGCTGGATCTTGCTGGGCCGTCACGGCCAAGCTGGAATCGATTGTGTCGATGCCGGCCGACGATCGCTCGATCGTTTTGATGGCGGAGGTCACGCCGCCGTGACGATGGTGGTGGTGATGATGGTGGTGATGCGGGTGGTGCCCGTCGAAGCCGAAGCCGCGCGTCAGCCTAGAAATTCAGAAAAAAGGTGGTCGTTCATATTCGAGAAAGCGATCGGAGGATTCGGGAGTTGGGTTCAAGCTACACACATTTACTTGCACACACAGGAGGTAAGTATCTACTTTGCATGCAGGAAGACCCATTCTACATTAGCAGTTTTAACGTTTATTAATGCATTTATTTTCTTTTTTTTTTTGCTCTAAAATATTTTATTTTATAAGATACTAATTTTATAAGATACTAGTTTCATTTAAAACTTATTTTTTTTATGTCATTTGTAAAAAAACATAACTTTTTTTTATTAATTTAATTGAAATTCCAAAGTAATATTTATTTTATAAAACCAATGAAACTTAATCTAATTCCATGCACCCAAATATATTAATCCCACTCAACGTGCAAATCGAGCATCACTAGCATTTCAGAAGTGCGGGTTGTTAGATAGATTTTGAAAAGTTAGTAGCAAGCTGTGGAAAAGGAGAGTACTTTTATTACAGAGGTTCGAGAGAACGAGACCAGATGTAAGTTCAGCTGACGAATCTGTTTATTGCATACATGAATAAAAAGAACTACAATGCGGTCGTCATGAATTCATTTAACAGAACGAGACATTAATGATGTCTGCAATTGCTACAGGATAAAGTTTTATTGGAATTACTTCTCTTAGCTATTGATTGTAACATACTATAGTATATTATGCTCATGCTCCCACAAAAACACCAAACATGTTCGCTTTCATAAAAAATCGTTACGAAAGAAAAATTTTATTAGCGCGAGTAAAAAATGATTGAATTTAATGTAAAATCATTTGATAATACTAAAAAAGAAATCGAGCATGCAAAGTGAAGTTTTCATTCAGATTCACTTTGGCAGTACAAAAATTATCTACTCATGCACTTAAATAATAAATTAATCATGCTAGCACACTCTTAATAACTAATAATATCGAATCCTTCATCTTTATCGCATTGATTCTTACGGTTCTCACGCAAACAAAATTATTTTTAAAGGATTTAAAATATTATGCGTAGAATTTGGTATTAAGGTATTAGAAGTAAAGTATTTTTATAAAAGCAATTTGGCAAGAAATATTTATGATATATTGAAAAGAGCTGTTTAATTAAAATTATCAATACAATTATTTTTCAAATTTTCAAATCCTTTAAAACGAGTGTGCGAGTTTTATTATAAAAATACTTTATAACAAAGTATGTGACTTTTTCTTAGTTCTTTAGAGTAAATTTATATAAGTACTTTTATTATTATTAATTATATTAATTAATCTGATCACAGATTGTGAGTACATTTGGCAATATCGCGACATAGTTTATATTCTAAGTACTAATGTGTCTTATATAAAATTTTGTTTCTACTGGTATTAAACGCGATTTTTTATTGCTTTTGTAAAATTCATAAGTAAAATGAATATACATTTATTTTAAAAGAGGCAGTGACGTTTAAGATCGTTGGTCGTAAAATTTTAAGTTGGTATTAGATTTTTAATATAATTTTAAAATGAAATAGTTATCAAATTTGAAAGTGAATCAGTTAAATCACGGTTCAAGTAAAATTAGATTTTCATTTAATCTATTAAAATGTCAACTATTCTTTTAATCTTATAAATTTACGAATTTATATTATATATTATTTTCATTATGCTTTTTTAATGTAAGAATTATAGTGATATTTTCATAATCATTTTCTTAAAATGTATGTTTGCTTAGTTTAAAATTATATTTAATTAATTTTAATATACAAAGTGCTCAAAATAATTCAACGGTGATTTTAAAAAATAACTATTTACACCATTAAATTATTAATAATATTATTAAATCGACAATAATTTTTATCAAAATGAATAAAAAAACTTTAACTTAATATAAACAATTCTTTAAGTAGAAAGTGGTTATTCAGTTTATAAAATGCTGATAAATTACAATGACTAATAAAACAATCAATTTTTTCTAACAATAAAAAACATATATTTACAGAATACGAGAAAACTGTGCGGACAAAAAATATCACCATCATCTTTCTGCTTGTATTTAAATAAAAAATTTTAACATTTCGAAATAATGAGATTCAGTATTTCACCTGCCGAAATCGCATTGCAATCTCTAGAATTTCTTTGGCTTAAGGGTCTGCGGAGGTGGCGGAGGAGGCGGCGGTTTCTTTTCATAAAACGGCGCTGGCGTTTTGTTAACGAGTATAGGCGGAATGTTTTTCGGCTGCTGCGAAGGTAATAAAGCCTCGCAACTATTAGCGTTAGTTTGAGGAGTGACAGATGAGGATCCGTTCGGACTTTCGCGTAAGTGTTCAAATTTAAGATCCGTTTTGAGCGTGAGTCCCTTGAAGTTTTTCGGTTGCAAATGTAGCTGCTGTATATGTTCAGCCAATTTGATGCCTAATTCGGTCTTCAAGGGGCTCGCGCGTTTCATCGGATTTCGCGCGTCATTCGCTGCGACTATATGAGGCTGCGGTGTCATCTCGTCAGCGCAAAGCGACCGTCTGTACTCAATTTCGCAGCTGCAGTTGATCGCCTCAGGATTAGTCGTCGAGACGAGGTCGCGCTTGACGATTCGGATTTTGTCCCTTGGCAGGGTACCGATGCGATCACTTATGCTGAAGGGTTTAGCCACGCCGTTTGTAGGCTTGGCTTCGACTACGCTCTGTACGTCGTTACGCGAGAACACACGCCTTGACTTGAAGCAATCTAGACTGGATACGTACGTTGAAATGGGCCCGGAGGAACTGGTCTTCTTGCTCCACTGCTTGACGCTGCTGCTGTTGTTTCGGGCGTACCAAATGCCA
The DNA here is from genome assembly GCA_035047165.1 of Ormyrus rosae. Taxonomy (NCBI): domain Eukaryota; kingdom Metazoa; phylum Arthropoda; class Insecta; order Hymenoptera; family Ormyridae; genus Ormyrus; species Ormyrus rosae. The sequence goes on from JAWWML010000062.1 coordinate 18,790,357, forward strand.
AAAGCAATCAGGCCGACCGTTGGTACGATACCCAGGAAAATTATGTACAAACTCATGACGTACTCGCTCCTCGCTGTAAAAGGAAAAATGAGATCAGTTACTGAAAATAGCTTTTAAAGAAGAAGGTAAAAGCAAATTTAAATAATGGGTTGCTAAAGAATTTTGACAAATTTTTAGATTTTTATAAGAATATTTTTGGTATAAAATTGTTATTACCAGTGCTATCAATAATAATGTAGAATGTGTCAATATTAATAAATATTTTGCATAAACCTTTATCCTCCCAGAAATATAATTTTCGTGTCTTACTTCTTAATAAAAAAAATAATTAGAAATATATGAGAATTGTTGAATAGCCTTTGTGCTATATTTAAGTTTCCAGTCGTTTGATAAGTATAGACTCCTATAAGATATATAAGTGCTACTGTAAAGCTTTAACTTTTATTAAATAATTTAATAATCGCCAATTGTTTCAACCATCTAATACAGTTTGACATGTAATTTTTTCTCCTTTTATTCATTTAACTAGTTATATATTCCCAAACCATTACCTTAGATTCTTTAACATTTGTTCTTATGATTTTTTAAGTTAAAATTTTTTAGTATTTTACGACTAACTCGATTATTCAATAAATAATTTAAATTTTAAATTACGTTATAAAATTATTCGTTCTTGAATAAACGAGGAATTTAAAAAGCGTAAGAGAGCATATTTATAAAGAGGGAATATGTACCGTTGGGATCTTCAGCCGGTCCGCTATCTTCCGATCCTCCAACACCAGGTTGGGTACAATCAGGCGGTTGAAAGCCGTGACTACAGTGACAGTGCCCCAAGCTATTGCACACCCCATTACCGCTACAGTTGTTTGGACAAGCCTTTCCGCCGGGGAAAGCTGTGCGTAGCTCGGCAACTGGCATACACTTTTGATTTACGCACATCTGAAAGACATTTTTTGATTTATTAATCATTTCAAGAACATATTTTCGTGTTTAATCGTTGAAATTTATTTTCACAAATTTTCTGTGTAAATAATGATTGTGATAATCAGGAATTTATAAAAAAAAGTTTACCTTTCCCTGAGCACATCTAGCACCATCAGGGGCAAGTCCAGGATCGACCTGGTTTAGTCCCAAATCCACTATTGCTGATCGACAAGCGATAATTTTCCCCTGACTATTAATAAACGAATGACTCAAAGTTGCAACAGATTCCATTCCGAATTCCAGTCTTTCGTTGAGATGCTTACAATGAAGCATGCCACAAAGAATATTCCTTAAAAATAAAGAAAATACATTATTATTTAAAGTTGTAGCTTTATAAATGAAAAATCTTATTTTTATCTAAAGATCAATATTTATTCAGTTTGCGATATGTGAATCGAAAATAGATAGTCAAGAGTGTACTCAATCTTTCACTCACTCAAAGAAATGTCTGTATTGATTTTTGCGGATGTACAAAAGTATTAATAAAATATCTCTTTCGCTAAAGTGGATACGACACCTATCATTCTTCTTCTACGAAACGTCAAAATACATCCGCCAAGTGAACACCTCTAAAGCTTGATAAAAAAAAAAAAAAAAAAACGCATTAACCAATAAACCGAACTTACTGATCGTGGCACTTGATGTAATTATCACCGGTCCTGTTGTACCCGCAATTCCCGTTCTTCGTGCCCTTATTATTCATTTCATAACAGAGCGCATCGGAGGAGGAGCCGGTGGGTCCCCAGAGCAGCTTGCACTGGTCGTTGTGCGTCCTGCAGCTTCCCTGGTAGCAGTAGGCCTTGCCCATCGCGCAGACCTCCCCGTCGATCTTGAACACGTCCGAGGGGCAGTACTCGCTCTGCCCGGTGCAGTACTCGGGCAGGTCGCACTCCTGATCGGCGCTCCTGCACTCGGTGCCGGCGCTCTTGGGCTTGCAGGTCTTGAGGTCGCAGCACTCGCCGGTCGCGCAGCTCGCGTTCGCGTGCAGCATGCAGGTGGTCGCGTCGCAGCAGGGATTGTCGCAGTTGTCGACCAGGCCGCAGTCGCACTGCTCGCCCGGCTCCACGAAGCCGTTGCCGCAGATCGGACTGTCGAACAGACGCTTCGGCTTGTTGCGCAGGCAGTAGTCCATACCGTGCTCGAAGGCCAGGGCCAGGTATTGCAGAGAGCAGGAGGACCAGTGGGTCGGCCCCGCTGAACCGCTTGACGGCGCCATGATGCACCTGAAATTGTTCGATAAAGTATTGAATAATGGACAAAGAAGCAAAAACAAAAAACTTAACTTGACCTTTTTTTTTTATTTAAAAGTAAAATTAAAAGTAAGTTTATTCAATGAATTTGATTTAATTTGTTAAATAACACTGTCTAATGATAGTAACCGGCACGTTTCTCAAACACCAAAGCTCGATTTTTAACCAAAAGCGACCACTGCAGTAAATCAGTATTTACCGCCAATCTAATCAGCGCGGTTACACATTCGGAGAAAAGAAACAGGAGGTAGAGAGAAACAAGAGAGAATGGTGCAATCGATCGCTTAAATGTTTACCTGTCTTCCGGGCAGAGGCACTCGTTGGAATCGTGCTCCATGCCAAAATTGTGGCCCATCTCGTGGGCGACGGTCGCCGCCACCAATCCCACGACGTTCGAGTGATCGACCGACACGCCGCCGGAGAATTCGTACGTGCAGATCGGACCCTTCAGGGCTTTGCCGACCACTCCCTCGTCGAAGTGCATTTTCCTGCGGCGACAAATTTAGGAGATTAGAAACGAAATTGACAGGCGATAATGGGAGGGAAGCGGGGAGTATTGGGAGTAGGGTGGCGTGATGTAGATGTATTTCGCGTGTGATTGGGGTGAGGGGGGTGATTTATGATACGGTTATTACCGTTGCGATTATTTTTCGAAAATTAACGTAAATAAATTTTCTTTTTCGAGGAACGATCGATGAATACTCACGTGAGAAGTTGTGCGTTATCGTTAGGAATCGACTTGACCAGTCGTTCCCGTCGGTACTGTAAAAAATTGTTCAGCGTGAGATCGCCGTTGCTCAGCAGATGAATCTCATCGTTGTCCGTCCAAACTTCGACTCCGACGAGAGCGATGAAAATGTTCAAGGGCGTGTAGAGCTGAAAAAAAAAAGCAAAGCAAGCTCCCGTTAAAGTCGCGACGATTGTATAAAATCGGGGAGAGTACGTAAAAAGGCACGCGGGCACACTCACGGCATTGATGATGTTGGCGATATCCTTGCAGTGGTGGTGAACCCGAGTGAGGTTCTCTCCTAAGGCCGTGTACTCATTCTTGTCGATAACAAGAACCAGCTCGACGAAGCGCGACTGCCGGTTGGCGTTGTAAGGGCCTCGTATCGTCTCCGCTCCCCTCTTGTGCTGCGAACACGCAAACCGTTTTTTGTGCTTTTAAAGCCGCCGCGCGGAAAATCTATATACCGACTCTGCATCGCTCTCGAGGCGAGAAAACGCCTTTGCGCTTCGGGAAAAGGCGTTTTTGTCGTCGAGAGTCGGGAGTCGTTTTAAGAGTGAGATGTTTTTGCGAGAGAGGTTTCGTTAAAGATAAGAACGGTGTAAGCGCTGATAAAATGAAGTTACTTACTCTTGAAATTCTGTTGTCTTTGCTTGCCGCTAGGAATTCGTCCGCGGCGTCGTGAGGAGTTCCTTTGTAACCTGTAATAAAATTGTCTTATTAGTCATAAGGACAACGATGATTTTTATAAACACGCAATGTCGATGAATTAGGAATCAACGATGGTTCGGTATCTTTTCATTAATTAATACTTTAGAATTTACATCGGACTAAAAGCGCTATCTCATTCTCTAAATTGCAGCTCGTATACTTTTTCACTTTGCGCGATAGTCGCTGAGTTCGTTTGCCAAAAAAGCCGATCGATCGCAAAAAAAAAAAAAAAAAAAAAAACGGAGTGGAACAAATTCCCGATAAGAGGAGTAACAGGCATTCGAAGAAAAGCCGACTAAGAGCCGAAAAACTCAAACGAAAGCTCCCTCTTTTTCTTTCCGTTATGGGATTCTTCGGCAAAGAAACTACCACAGTAAACACTAAAATCCCGAGAGAGAGAACCTTTTAAGACATTGAAGTACGGCAGAGTTGCCAGCGATACATTGATTTCGAATTGATTTTATTTTTTATTTTCTCGAGTATCAATCTTTAAAGTAACATCTAAAACATCGATATCTTTATTTTACATTTAAGCATTTATCGTGAATTTCGCGGGAAACAAAATTTACGACGTTTACGCGAGTACAACAATTTCAGAAAATTTTACAATCAACCCAAAATTGTCCCAAAACAGCGTCATCGGTTCGAAAACCTGCCCGTTCGCCAAGAGAAAAACCGGGACGAGCCCCGTTCAACGTACCTCAAATAATTCGCAATACAGTTTCTCCGTAAAAGTATTATCAACCGGAGCGCGCGCCTCTCCCGCGAGCGGCGCTCTCACGGCGAGAGACTCCCCGACAAAGGCCGCGTCGTCGTCGTCGTCGCGGCGCGGCGAAAAGCCCGTTAAGGAAAAGACCGGTGTGTGCGTGTACGGCACGCGATCTCGCAAAAGGCAGAGAGAGAGAGGAGCGCGCCGGTTGGCCTTGCCGCTCTCAAAGTTCAGGATCGCCTCGCCGCTTCGGGGAACGCGACGCTCGTAAAAGTGCATTACGCGCGCGCTTTTTCTCTTTTTTTTTACTGCCTCGCTCTCGCGTACCGTCTGCGCGGCCGGTTATACGCGGGAAACGAGCGAGGAATCACTGGCCGGCTAATGGGACGGGCGAGCCGCCGGTGTGATTGTTTGCGCGTGACGCGCGGTTTTCGGGGAGAGGAATTGGGTCGCGGGAGGAGGCTGGGATCGCAAATGGGCCGCGCGGCTGCAATTGGGTTACGGTATTTTAGGGTTTTCGTTGGGGAATTATAGCGGGATGTTGATGAAATAAAGATGGTGTTTTAATTAAAAGGGGAAATAATTTTCATTAATTGCTTCTTTGACGATGAGAAGTTTCTTTAATGTTTGCGGCTCAAAATGAGAATTTTACAAATTATGAAAACGCTTAGAAAATTTGCAATTTTGCAACGAGCATTTTTGAGTTTAGCGGTTGAAATTACTGTGCATATACATCAGGTAAGAATATAGGGTTTAAAAAGGATCATGTAACGATAAAGTGAATTCAAGTCGTGCAATGTGCATAAATGAAAAAAGCTTTCAGAAAAGTAGCTTTCCAGGCATTTTTTCTGCTTTTAAAGTAATGACCAATTATTCAACTTTACCGTGACTACTTTAGTATTCCTCAGCTCTGCCGTATTAAACGCCAGTTTTATTCTATAATATGCATTATTCTTTTATGGAATCCCATTTTCCGTCTGGTTGTATTCAAAATTAAAAATCTTTTCAATTTTGCATTCCTCGCGTTTTAGCTTATTTAACTTTAAGAAAAGCAAAATGTGTAACCTTATATATTTTAACGAGCTTTTTGCAGTATTTAATAAATATTATACGCAATAAAAAAAAAATGAATCTTTTTATAACGAAAACAAACTTAATTTCTTTCGTAAGAAACGCAATTTCCTTTTTATTTTCGTATGTGCTCGGAATAAGGCGGAAAATTTCGTTCTCTCTCTCTCTCTCTCCCCGAGAAATACAATTTCATTTTTATTCCCCGCGTTTTCCAGAAAACGGAGGGCAATCGCGTGTCTCGCTCCTCGCTAAAAACAGTATCATTGCATTATCGAAATCCGATATAATCTCAACTGAAAGCGGACGAGCATAATGAACGAAAAATATTCGGCGCCGCTACACCGGACGTCCCAATTCCACGTGTACAAGTTCCCGAATCAGTCGGCGAATCGATCTCGAGTCGACGCGACGACACATTTAATAAAAAGAACAAAAAACGAGAACACTCACCGCAGGTATTATTAGCTATGAGATCGGTGTGCCTGTAGAGGTAATGGGTGGACTGGAGGCTCTCCTCTTCGGGCTGTATGTGGTGGAGGGTCTCGCCGTCGAAGATGACCCCCTTCAGGCCCCGGCAGGTCGACACCGCGGCCCAGGAGCCCGGCAGGTCGCGGACGCTGCCTTGGTAGTGGCACAGTTCCTGGAAGAGATCGACGGGATTCGTTATACTTTGATCGAAGGGCTTTTATATATCCATTGATTACCGTTAAAACTTGAATAAATGAGGTTGAAGTGATATTTTTACGGAGGCCGTTTGATATCTCGGAGGTAATGGATTAATGAAGTTTTATGGATAGCTTTCAAAGTTTTAGTTTTCAAACCTCATTAGTGGATTAATAATGGACTGTTCGTTTCGAGTATTAAAAGTCTTTGTCGAATGAGATTTAAAACTATAGTCTGGTTAAAAGATCGATCAATTCTTTTATCTAAAAGTGGAAGAGACTTTTTTGCTTCAGAATGTAGGTAGATTATATCAAAGATAAAGTTTCATCGTTTAAAGTCGTTAACTTATTACCGACGGATGTGATTATTATATTCATAAAAACATTTTAAATTTGAAATAAAAAAAGAAAAACTATGAAACTAACCAAATAAAACTTAAAATACCAAATCGAATTCAATTCTCCCCGAGGCTTTAAATAGAAAATCAGCACGAAATCTTCGCGAAATAGCCTTCGCCGTTACAGCTCGAGCCTGAATTCGAGAGCAGCCGCGCCGGCATTATTGCGCAATCGCCAATTGCGTCTATTTCGAGGCTTCGGAGATTTCCGGAATGCCAGCTGCAATTACTCGCCTCTCGCGGACGACGCGCCGACGAGCATATCTGTGTGTGCGATCCAATTGGCCGCCGCGTTTTGTGTCCATCGGGCACACCGCGCAATCAAAGATGTAGGCGAGAGGCCGGAAAAAAAGAGAGCTGAAAAGACTAACGACCTCGGCGGCGCGTCGATTTTCTCTATCTCTCTCTGGATCGAGATCCGCAGTGACTCCGAATAATAAATGAAGGAAGCGGCGAAAAAAATTCTGCCCCCGTGGCTTTCTCTTCTATTTCTCTCTCTCTTTCTCGCCGTTGTCCGGCCCCGGTGCGATATTTTCATCGCTCCGATTGTCCGGGAATTACAATAAAATGCGCGCCCGAGTGCCGCTGTCGGGCACAAAAGGCAGCGGACTCTGTTCTGCTTCGGCTTTTTGTTCGGAATTACGGGCCGTGATGCGGTTTTGACATTCGAACGGCCAGGTGTATTTCAAAGGGTTTCGTTGCTCGCTGATTTGGCTTTAGTTTTTTTAGGGTTATATATGTATATATTTGACTCGGGTCTAATTTGATGAGCTCGCAATTGCGATTCATTTAATTTGGCGGGCAGTGACTCCTGAACATTATCTGAATCATTAATTACGGCAATGAGCACACTTGAAACCTGATGTCAGGCGTTATTTTTAGACGCGGAAACGAAAGAAAGTTGGTTGAAATTCTTTTCGGAATTCTGTTATTTACATCGTTAAAACTGAGCGCTTAGATAAAAAAGTAATCTCTCCCGATCGACGAATAAAACATGTTCAATTTAAGCAACCGAATCGAATTCCTTCCGATGAAAATTATTGTTCATACCCGCGGTAACGAAATTTCACAGGGTCCGAATCAATAGACCCCCAAGTACTTCTCCCAGGGTCTCTCGCACCCTCCCACGCGAGAAATAAACCCCGAGAGCGATTGATTTTCCCGCGGCGCTCGCTCTCATTGGCCAAATAAAATAAAAGGGACGGATCTCGGAGCGGAGAAGAGAAGCTCGTATTATACTCACGACTTTGGCGGGCGAGTGAGTCTTGTAGGCGCCTTGATGCTGGTACCTCTCCTTGTAGCCCTCCGGGATAAGGTCTCTGTTCAGCCTGAGATCGAGGACGCGGCTGACGCCGTCCAGCTCGATGCCGACGCTCAGCGTCTCCGTGTGCTCGGTGTCCTGCAATTGCGGAAAGCACGAAATTAATGACGGTCGGTTTCAGTAATCATTGGTGAGTGGAGGGCGCGAGCTTGGCGCGCGCCGAGTTTTTCGCCGGTGATTTATGCGCGCGCTGGGAATGGGAATTTATTACCGAGGCGGCTCCGAATCGTCCGCTCGATAATGCGAGGGGTAAATATTTGCAAGTGGGACATATAAATGCAGGGGGGAGGGGGGGCAAGTTAATCGAATGTTTATTTGGTTTATGTTGAGACGATAATTTGTGTCGATGAGCGCTTTGTTGGTTACGGCCCGAAGCGACGTAATTTTGGGGCAATGGAATATCGAAGCGTCGGAATATTTGCAATTCAAGACTTCGATGCTTATCAATTTTACTTAATAATTCATATTTACGTGGTAAATTGTACAAAAATGATTAAAAGCATAAAAAAAAAGAGCTTTGCAATTGAATCGCAAGAACGGCCGTAAAATACGACACCGTGAACCTTCTAACCAGATTAACAGGGGACAAGCCATATAATAGCCGATCCCCCCCCATCAATCACGCGAGTCTCAGCAGGACGTTAAAGCGACCACGAACTCCACCCGCACTCCGCCGAACCAAAAAAAAAAAAAGAAAGGAAGAAAAAAAGGGCGAGAGACAGAAGCTTCGCTCGGCCGGGAAAAAGAAGCCGACTCTCCCGCGCTTTAGCCACATAATTCTCCCCGGGCGAAAAGTTTGCAGAAGACAATTAACAAGCATCGCGACGCTTAAGTCCCGCCTCCGTAAATCACAGCCCTCGCGGCGCGCTCTCGCGTTCTCTTCCTCCGTCTAAGTAATAGTCGGGCACCCGAACTCTCCCAATGCAAACTCCTCTCCGCGCGTGTTGCGCTCGCGCGCCTGTTTAATTTAGTCGCATATAAGCCGGGGATTCGCGCGCGTTCGTATATAAATTCATGCGTCGGATGAGGGATTCCGGTGCGCCAAGTGGGCCAAAAGTTGTTTGCACACCGCGGGGGGCTCTAATGGGAGGAGAGAGAGGCGAAGCGGTGCATTTTGCACCGTCGCCGTAAACAAATCCATTACCCGAGAAGCCGGCGATCGCGGGTGTATTGTACTTTTACGAATTCGACCGTCTTCGAGGGGCTTGAATACACACCTTTTTGCAACGCGCGCGATTCACCGAATCCGAGCGCCGCTCGAGGCAGAGCGGGTGCAAAGTCAAATTCTAAGCTGGATGCAGGCGCCGCGCTCGATTTACGCCAGTTGAATCACGCGACTGGAGGGAAGTTCGGCGCAACTTTGCGCGCGGCTCTACGTCTCGGTGCTTACATATACATAAATAAATTTGGCCGTTTAGCCGGCGGGACTTCCTCTCCTGCGCGCGAGGAGCGCGCCTCGGCTTTCCGCTCTTGTTCAGCGATACATAATGCATGTCGGAGAGCCGGAGTCTCGCTTCCCTTTTCCAGGAGAACGAAAACGCACGCGCGCCCAGGTGCAGAGCCGCGCGCGGCGTGAGAATGCGGGAGTTCCCGCTGCGCCGGCTGAATGTTTAATGAAGCGCGGGGAGGGCTGTAATTAGCGGCCGATTTCCGCGAGAGGGATATTATTCATTTTTGACGCGCCGCGAGGAGTTCTCGCCGATTTTGTTGTACGGTTGGGGGGTAGTATTTTCTAATGAGACCTTTTGGTTTACCTCGTTGGGAGGAATTTCATTAAAAGCCCCGGAAGACGTACGGTTTAATTAAGAAGGTGAAATTAGCTTGTGAATTAGTAGTAAGCGGTGTATAAATTTGTAGTTAAATGAGAATTAAGGGGACATCGAGTTTATGTTCTGAAACGTTAATGCAATCAACTTCGCGGGACACCGGTTTATAATTTAAGTTTAATCTAATTAGCGCGGTCTCGTTGCTTCCCATTGAAATCGTTTGTTAACGTTAGAAAATTTTCAACTAATTTGACGATCATTATTCACCATTATTGCCAAGTGAAAATTTATATACGTCACCATAAAAAGCACGCATGTTTTACGGACAAAAGCCGAGGAAAAATTGGGTAAATAACGCGAAAGGTAAACGCGGTGTATGAAAATAAACGTTACCCGTCGCGGCGCAGTCGGAGACCCGAGCAAAATCGTCCGGGGAGCAAGCGGCAAGTGATGTAGCAAACAGAGTACGATATATATTCGCGGGTTGCATCGCCAAGTTCGGTAATAAGATTCCGACCCCGCCGCAGGTGGAGAGAGAGAGAGATAGAGAGAACGTGAGTTACGGTGTCGCAAGTTGTTATTAAATATAGTTTACCGGGCTTTACTTTTGCGACTTTTCTAAGATTTTATGCTCCGAGAGGAGGTTTAAAAAAATCGTCAGCGGGCATTAAAATGCAGCTCGTGGGTTCATCAGGGACAATCGAGATCTGCGTAATAAAAGCTCTTTTCGAACGGAGCTCTCGAACTCTCTCCCGAAGCGGAAAGGGGTGTGGATATTCGATTTCGGTCGGCTGCGTTTCCTTCCCGTATATATATAGCACGAATTCATCGCGCCTCCCGCCTCGTAAAGACCGGAAAAAAAAGAGTGTCCGACTTCCAATTTGAATTTCGAATTTCGGTCTCTCTCCGTATATAAAGCGACTGAACTTCGTCGCGGGAGTGCAGCTAGAATCGTTTTTCTCTCTCTTTTTTTTATTTCTCGGGAGGAAAGAGTCGGGGCTTCCACTTGCGGAAAATAAATTTCGCTCCTTGCCCCTACAAATTCAATTTTGAGCGCCTTCCTCGTGCCGCTGTACCTCTATCGCGCGTGTAAAAGGTTAGCTGCACGTGTTATCGATTACATTGCGCTCTTCGAAAGTCTCGTGCACGAAATTCCGCGCGACGTTGTATGAGTCTGTACAATTTATTTACAATAATTCGAGGGTCGATCGAACTTCGAGGCTTTGTTTTCCCTAAAACACCTCTTCGAAACAGGCAATTTATCTTTTTCGATTTACGCGCCCACCCAGGTACAAAAGTGTTTGAAGGGCCGACGCAATAAATTTAAATTTCCCATCCGTAAAAACAAAGCCAAGCGGCCGAAAAAACGGCTTCAAAGCGAAACCCAAAAGAAACCGACCGAAAGCCGCAAACACCACTCAACACTCTCTCGAAATCCGATACGGTCACGGTCGAGAGCGCGGCCCGAAGAAAAGTGACAACTCCGCCGGACCTCACAGGAGAAAAAGACTGCGCGCCGTATCTTTTTGCCGATCGGCGAAAAACAGAGGGAGAGAGACGCCGTGGAAAATCGGCGGGCGCCCTTTGTCGCATTAACGTTGTAATTTCCGCGCGCGACTCAAAGGGGTCGGGAGAGTTCGATTTCCCGTCGCGCGCGCGGGGCCAAGTGCACTTTTGTGTCGGCCGTTTCACGAAGGGGGAACTAATGCCGCCGTCGCGCCCCCCGAGAGAGATTGATGAAGTGCGCGAACTCGCCGCTCGAAAAAGCCGGACGACGGCGAATGGATTCCCTTTCCTTTCTTTTTTTTCTCTCTTTCTGCGAAACGGAAGGACGGAGTGATCGATGTTGCGAGTTATTGATACCGGCCGGTGGCTTCGCTCCAAATGGGAATTGATGAAGAAGCCGGCTGGCTGCTGTCGAGGGAGGAGGTATGCTGATGTCGGATTGTCTGATGAGCTAGTTTTTTGCTGGGACGCGGTTTCGCGAAATTTTCTGTCGTTGAATTCGATGGAATCTTGCTGGGGGTGTCGTAAGTCGTAAAAATAGAGCGGGAATTGATTGATGAATCATTTTTATTAATTATGCAGATAAAACTTAAATGACTTGACAAGAATAATGAGGAACAATTTATGAATTTTAAGTTATGTTTTAAAAACTCTCATTTGTTATTTGTAAAGCTTCTGCTATCCCTTTAATAGTAATTTAATCATTACAGTCTTTACTGAACAAATTTTACTTTCAAATTTCTACAAATACCGATTGTTCAATTCTTAAATCGAAGAAGAAAAAAAGTCTAAAACTATAAACCCACAATTAATCAACCCCTTCACCTCCTAATCCCATCTCTCATAACCAGAAAACTCAATAAACCGCGCGCGCAACTCTCCCGGCAGCAATTACCCGCGGGGAAAAGGCGCTCTCGCTTCGATTCTCGCGAAATAAATCACCGGCGGCGGCTCGGAGAAGCTTCGCGTACGTACAGAAAAATCGTCGCGGCCGCGATAAATTTATATCCAACTCACTCGCGGGAAAACAATATATATATCGGCGCGCGTCGAGAGAGAGAAAAAGACGCGCGCGCGGGAAAACCGGTCGGAGAGTCCAGCCAGAGAGAGAGAGAGAGAGAAAAAGGAAGCGGGAGAGGTCGCCGCGCGCGTAATCGCGTCTGCCGCGATAATGCCAAGGTTGCGATCGGGCGCCAGTCGAACTCTTCGCTTCCTTTCGCTCGCGGTTTGATCAACGACGGAGCCCCGAGGCGAGTTATCGCGCGGCCGAGTTCGAGCCTCGTTTAGATGTAAACTCTCCGAAAGCGCTAATTTTGCTCTTCGGGGAGGCGGGGGCTTCCGATGGGGCAGATCGACGATTGGATAACGCGGAGCGCCGACGGCTAATTAGATCGGGGAGTCGTAATTAGAATTATTGTTAATTAAGGCGACACTCGAGACTTCCATTATTTTCTGATAATTCGATTATCTCGAGTGGGTCGCCTGGAATGTTAACGAGCTCCGGCCGATAAATAATACGAATTGTATAATAGAATCTGCGCGGCGTTTGCGAAAATGTGTATGACCAATTAGTGTTATTAGGAAACGGAGTAAGCCGCCGTTTTACATTTCATTCAAATAAACGCATTTCAGTCCGAGTTCTCGAGACGAACGTGTTTATATATTGACTCCGCCGCGACGGAGAAAAACTCGGGGGAGATTTTCGAGTTTGCGAGGAGAGGCAACTGCAAAGTATTCCTCCGGGCCATACAATGCGAATTAGTTACGAGCCGCCTCTCCTCTCCGAACAGGCAATAAAGTCTTATTACACTCACTTCGTTCAACGCGGGCAGTGCTCCCGTTTCTGAAATACCGCGAAGACTTCAGTCTCCGACGAAAGACTACGGGGCCTCCGCGTATATCCGAGGCAGACTTCTCCTCCACTAAATATAGCGAGTAGCTTCTCTCCTTTGGGCAAGACTGATTCTTCTGTGCTTTGCGCAAAGGCAAAATATTGCTCTTACGGCCTGATTTCTCGGGCTGAGGGTGAAATTGAAAATCTAGGGTGTGCACTGACACTCGAACATTGTAAAAAAAAAAGCTATTAACCTGACAATCGTTTAGTATCAGTGCACTCTCTAATCTTGATACTGGAAAATGCATAAAAGCGCCTGGAACGCCGACTAGCCGCACCGGCGTATGAATCAGTTGTCCCCATTGTTCGCGCAATCGTTATTCTCCTCCTTCGTACGTACAAAGCGATTCGAAAAAAAAGAGAAAAAAATTCGCACGCGCGCATTCCGCGGCGCATTAATAATTTTTCCTCCGCGATACACACCTCTCGGAGCGCGTGTGTGTTGTCCGAGCGGTTCGAAGCCGCAATTACTTAATCAGCCGCCTGCCGAAGCCGACTGCTGCGTCTGACTCAATGGAAACTCGCAACCGACGGCACGCCAGACTTCGTAATGCGCGTATAATTCGTTTGTTCGTAGCGGCGTGCGCTCTCTTTTCTAGTGTGTCATTTTTTTTAATTTTCGACGATTCGAGCGAATTATGGATTATTGAGGAGGCGGAGCGAGTGAATTCAATTGCGTGATAGGTTTGAAAATTAAACGTATAAGCAGGATAAAGTAAACTTATTTAATACGCGTTTATTTAACAGTTAATTCCAATATTCATTACATTTATATTGATTGTTCAGAAAGTAAAGAAAGGATTTTTTAAACTTTAGAGTAGGACCGTTTGAAAAACCAGTTGTCACAAAAAAATCCCCAGCAATTAACACCGCACTTCTATATTCCATAAAGTCCATCTCCTCCCGTCCGTTTCCAAAACGCGCCCTTTCCACCGTCGGCGTCGCGGTACGATATTCTCAGCGCAAAATTTGAGAGAAAAAAACTCGAGAAGCGCGGTGGAAGCAGCAGGCATCTCGTCGGCAAGAGTCCCGCCCCCGACGTCTTCTCGGTCGAGTGCCCGGCGCTGCACTCTCCGCGTCTGGCACTCTCTCGCTTTGCGGCCAAAAAACGGACCCGCCCTCACAATAGCCCCGAAAATATACGAGCTCGGCGCGACGGCCGGTGTGGTCCCGGCAGCTGTTCGCGCGCCCTCGACTTTCCCTTTTGTCGGAGGGGCCCTATTGTCGGACCCTGCTTCGCGGCACAAAGGCGGAGCTGGTCGGTCGAGGCGCGTGCCTCTTTCTTTTTCTTTTTCTCCTTTTTCACGGAAAGTCAGGCGCGTTCTTCGGGGCAATTTTCCCTTTCGCGCGGCGCTCGGAAATTTATTGGGGAATTTTGCATAGACCTCCTCCTCGGAGCTCTCGAGAGAGAGAGAGCGCTCGTTTTTGTCCTGTTTCGAGGGCTTTTCAGGATTGGAGAGCGCGCCGCGCGCTCGGAGAAAGATATTGAAATGTTTTTCCGGAAAGTAGTTTGCGTATTTTCGGTTGGATTTGATGCTCGGGGGGAGATGAAAAGTTTACGTTTCCGTCGATTCCTGAAATTGCGAAACTTTGGCGGAGCTGCTTTGAATATGCATGTATACTGTCATAATAGATGGGGAGTGTTATATACGCTTTTGCAGAGATATTTTATATTTTTTGATTGAAAAGAATACGCAAAAAAGCTTTTAATTTAAAATCAAAATCGAACTGAATCATGGAAGAATTTAATATCCACCGAATTAATTAAATTCATTCATTTATACTTTTATAAAATAATTATTTATACAAATTTATACGGATAAAAGGTAAATTTAAAACGATCCGAACCAGAAAAATTTAATTAAACCCAGCCGTCCACTCATACCGATATTCAGGCATCGGCAGTCAAAGCAATTACGCCCAAGAAGCGGCCGAGCCCCAAACGCAAAAAAATAAAAAACGGATCGAACACCGCGAAAAGCATCGCCGGCTGACGCACAAAAGAAAAAAAAACCGGGACGCGCGCAAAAAGCCCGCGGGACAGGCCGGCTTTGTGCGGGTGTCGATAAGCCACTATTTTGCTCGGTTTCGGAGCGCTGCGGTCTCGGCCGCTGTACGACGTACACCCTTGCACGGGACGGCATTGTTTCGCCCGGTGATGTACGGCTCGAAGCGCCGTGTGCTTTTTTGCCCCTCTCCCGTGGCGAGCTTCTCTTGTTTTTCGGGCGAAAGAGCAACGCGGACGGGGAGGAGGGGGTGTATTTTTCGATTTTGGCCCTTTTTCAAAAAGCTCGACGGGAAAAAGCTGATTTTTTATCGGAGGCTTTCCGAGCTCGCTTTGAGCGCAATGGAACGTTCGCGGACTCGGAATTTCGGAAATGTTATCGTTGAAAATTTTCGTTTCCGCAGTTTTTTTTTTTTTTTTTATCAAAAGTTTTTAATCAAAACGTCGCAGCCAAATTAAATTTTTGACTCGACCGACATTTTCGGTCTGCTAAAAACTACAAAACATTTTTCCAGAGAACGCGTCGGTGCCGAATCGTCGACGGGCACAATAATATCCACGACCGCAATTGACGCAATTCAATTGTCCTTTCATTACCGCTAAATCAGCGAATCAGCGGCGGCGGCGCAAACGTCTGCCCTCTGGTTCGTTTCCGTGTTTATTCGGGAGGGCCACTGACACCGGCGGGCCGATGTTTTGGCATCGGTTCCCCGATTACATTACCCCCGACGCTTCGGCAAACAAAGCGCCCGCCGACTCCTTCTGCCAATCACTTTATACCGTCAGTCCGAGCGAGTCTGGCGATCTCTATTCGTCGGGCTCTACTTTCTCTCTCTCGCTCTCTGTCTCTGCGTCCTCGTCTTCTTCGTTTCCGTTCTCGCTTTTACGACTTCCACCCGTTTTATTCGACGCTTCCATTGTTGCTTCGGTGTAACAATTGCTCTAATTTATGCGATTGCGCGTCCGACTGGTTCGTTCGCAGCTCGATCGGCGGCGGGAAAAAGTTTTTGTCCTCGTTGCAAAATAAACGTTGAATTTCACTATTGGCAGACGGTAAATCAATTAAGTCGTGCATCAAACTTTTTCTAAAATTAAATATTTAAAAACAAAAAAATGCTTTCTTTCAGCCCAATTTTCAGCGGCGCGTCAATGCTCCCAAATCACTCCGACTCCACTGCGTTAATCGCGCCGCGCGACAAAAGCTTTTCGGCGCGTTCGAGAAAACTGCCGGAGAACCGTGTCAGTGCCAGCCCCGTCGGCGATGCCGCGCTTCACCTGCACTCGGAGGGGTTATATATATATATACACACAGATAGTTCGGGCTTTATTCCGATGCATTTGCCGCGCGGCGCGCGCTTCGTATGCAGCCGAGGCGCGGAATTTGCATTGAAATTGTTGCGCGCCGTGCAGCCGAACGCGCGGAGGGAAGGAGAAAAAGGCAACGGCGCCGCGACGTAATGGCACTGCAGGCAGCCCCGACGCGCGCGACTAGGCGGGTCGTATATATGTATATATAGATATAGTTGGTCTTTGCGCCCCGGGGACACTAACTTTTTATTGGGTAACTCGGCGATGATGATCTTTTTACGGGAGTATGAAGAGCGGGAATTTTCCTCGGCGCGAGTTTTTCGAGTTTAAGCGTAATGCTTCTCGCAGGCTCCTCGAGGAGAGTTTGGGACGGCGTTTAGGGGGGCTGCTTTTTATTGGATTAGCGGAGGGTACACTTTGGAAATGGATTTATCTTTGGTGAAGATTAAATCAGTTCGTCGGCCGGAAAGTATTGTGTACAATTTTGGGGAGGAAGTAAAGTTGGAAACGAGATTTTCGAGTTAATAGAGTAATTATCCGCCGTAATTGGAGGTCGGCGTAGTTAAACTACCAGACTGTTATAATCAGATTGGAAAATGAGTTTTAAAACCACTGCAAAACAGCAGCTGCAAATATATTGGACGTTCAAACTACCGTGTTCAGTTTTAATTAACAATGAAATGCATACATACCTATATATAAATTCAAAATTTAATTTAATAATAGATCAAAGAGCTTTGCAATCTCGTGAAATTAAAATTATTTTCAAACAAACACCGAAGACCTCCCGACTCTTTGATAAAACTTTTCCGCCTTCATCCAATTATGTTAGCGTATTGTGGTAACGAAACGTATAATTAAATTAAAATGTCCGATTGTTTTCAACAATAAAATGCAACAATACCAAGCAGCCTCCGATCATCCGCACGCAGAAAAATTTGAGTGAAACTCGGGCGATTTTGACAGTAGGGTGAACTTTAACCGCATTTGCATGAAATATTTAATAGATTATGCTTTAAATTTTTATATTTTTCTGTGTAAAAAAATTAAACATCTCTATAGTAATTTGTTCTTTTTTCTTATTTATAATGAAAAAAATTCAACGTTCTAATTATATTATTTAAAAATTTACAATAACCTTGTAATCTTTTACAAATCCGTATGGGTATAATTTTTCCCATCCCTCATTGTAAAACAGTTCAATTTCCCCTCCACAATCTGAAGTTAAACAAAATTCAATAACAAGAGAAGATCATACAAACTGATAAATCATATTTCTTAGGTTATTTTTGGAATAAAGAATGTCAGTAACATAACCTTATAATATACAAACAAATAAGGAACAGAAATAATAGCTCATTCAAATGAGTAGAGAAAGTTTTACCATACCGTCAACTTAAAAATTTACTCAAATGTGAGGCGGGTCCCGGATCAACATTCGTACACGTAATTTTCGCTTGAATTTTATTTAAAATTTTTCTCCAAACAACGGCAAAACTGCACTCGTCGCGCAGGTAAACGCGCGGGTCATACATGTCGCAGAGTACTTACGCTCTCTCGAGTCGAGGAGATCTCGCGCTTGCTCCTGCCGTGGTAGATGCGCGGTCGCACGATCCTGTGCGCGCTGAAGTCCCCTGATGGACCTGCAATCAAAGGGAGAGACTCGATTTAGTCGACCACTTCGGAATACGACCCCTTTACTACTAGTCGCTTTTACGAGGAACGGTTCTTTTCGTTATCCCGAGGATTGGAGATTCGTGCTTTTATGGACGTTATTAATGAAAAGTAATAGGAAGTAACAATTATATTCTTTCGGTATTCGGTGAAATGTTATCATGTAGCTGTAAAATTTTAGATATGTGTTTTAGTGGTTTTTCGGGTGGATTTCGCGAAGATTATCGCGGGTGCGATGATAATAAAATATAGGCATCTTTTTCGAAGTGAAACACGAATATAAAATTTATATTAAAACTATCTGTACGGCGTAAAACCAATCCAGGAATTTAGTTTTAGGCTCGACATTATTCTTGTTGAACGGGTTAGATAAGTACTTACGCATAAAATAACTGTTTTACTTTTAAATAAGAACATTTTTTATCGTCAAAATCATTGCCTTACGTAATTACCAACATTTATTAACTAAAGTGAAAACGCAGAACGTTTCGCTAATCTCGGCATTAGCCCAGAAAACCGAAAGATAAACTGCCGCAACATACATACAAAGCTTTATGATGGAACTGGTTGATTAACGCGCGAAAGTTAATAGCGCAAAAAAACAAAGGGAAAATAAGAATTCGCGAGTATAAGTTACATTAAGAGCTCTATTATTTCTTCTAAATGTTCACTCTGTTACGTTACCGTTACCACTCTGCTGAGAATTCCGCCATTCAAATAAATTGTACCTATTAACCCCGAACGAAAGTGTTCCGAGTGAAATTTACTAGAAAATTGTTTGCTTTATTCCGACGCCAGTGCCAGAAAATATACATAACGTTTATTTTGAAAAGCAAACCGAGCGACGTTGCTAGAATTTTCCTAAAGCATCATAATTCGATCGAAGAGACGACGAAGAATCGCAAGTTATTTATCAAACACTTCGGCGCGGAATATGAAGTGATGGGCTGTCTATTTTCCCCATACGTCGCTATCCAGATTATTAAAAACGAAGGAAAAAAAACAGAAAAATCGCGAAAAATATATCCAGGCGCTGAAATTGCAACTCGCTGATTGATAGCGAGTGTGATTGATGGTTCTTCGCCGATATCGGCGGCTGCAGATTCGAAAAATCAATAGAGCTTCTGCGTCGTTCCCCGATGAAATATTTCAATATCGATGTAGTTCATTTCTTCTGTCTCGGTAATAATCGAATATTTTAAATGAGATAAATTTCAATTGGATTTCGGAACAATTCAAATTCGTAAAGTAATTTACACAATGTAATATAAATATTTCTTAAAATCAATTTCTATTACAAAATATTCCAAAATTGCCAAATTCCCCAATTAAAAAATTCAAATTTTTCCCTAAAACCTACAGCCAAATAACCACGCGAAGCGCCGACTCACGAGTGCTCTCTCACCAAAATTTCCCGCTCGCAGTTCCTCATTAGACCGTCGACGAGGTCGTCACATTCCCCCGAGGTTTTCCCCGAAAAACAAAAGTCCACCGAGAGAGAGAGAGAGAGAGCACCTGCCCATCGAGACGGTCGGCGCGCGGCGGCATAATCAAGTGTACGTATATATGACATCGCGAAAAGGCGGAAAAGGGAGCGAGGAAAAGCGCGAGGCGGTAATTAAGCGGAGACACACGCGGGAAAAAGAGAGGCGGAGAGCGCCCTCTGGAAAACGTCTCGGTGATCTTTAAATTATGCGCGAGGCGACGCCGGGGGTTATATCAAGTCTTTGGCCGCAGTTTCGAGCTCGTGGGAAAAGGCCAGCGGCGCGGGAGACAGAGAGACTGCTGCTTTTCTCTCTCGCGGCTCGCTTTAAATTTAATTTGAATTTCAAAGGGATTGTCCGTGCTTAGGAGCCTTTTCACTTCTGCCGATTTTCCGCGGCTTCCCACTTCCCCTCGAGTGTTTTTTTTTGCTTGCTCGAACGTCGGAGTGTTGTGATGGATCGTCGATTTTCATGCTGATTATTATCGAGCGAAGAAACTGGTTTTGCCGCGTATCGAATTATTATTCGAGAATTTCGTTTCTTTTGCGATAAAAGCTCTGCGAATTATAAAATTACAGAAAAATTTTTCAATAACCGCCTAATTGCAGAACGTTTAACGTAATTTCCTCCATTTATTTATTAGCAGAACGCTTTAAAGTCTACCTCCCGTTTATCCTCCAATTTATCCTTAAACGCGCGCGCGCGGGATACAAAGAGTTTAACGCTTCGAAATTAAATTAACTATTTCGAATCGATAAGCGGCTTTCTTGTTCAAATATCAGTCGGCTCCCGAGGAATCCCCTTTCATTACATCGAAATTGCAGCGGGCTGAAACTCGTACACCGAGACTAAGAAAATTACACCGAGACGAGGAGCTCCATTTACATATGTAGATTATTGCTCCTCCCGAGAAAGCAAACGTGGAAGCCCAGCATCCGCGTTACTAATGGCGGAATCTTTCAGCGGCTTATTGCTCTCTCCCCGCCGTCTGTTCTATCGGGAAAACGCTGCTACTATTTCAGGCTTTTACAATACTACTGTGTTGTATATTGTTGTTGTCGTTAAGTTCAATAATGTATATTCGGGGATACATTTCGTTCGAAGGGAATGTAAAATTGCGAAGAATATTTCTCGGCCTCTCTCGAGGGGTGGTACTATATTTTATTACTGTTTAAAAGACTTGAATTTTTCACGGAATAAAAATTGATTACACTTTAGGGCGGGACGTAAAAGTATATCCTAACTTATTTTACCGTATAAAACGCGATAACGTTATACGACGCGAGCTAACGTCAGCATAATATAAAGTATAGTAATCAACTTTTAACATTTATTATCATAAAGTTTTTAGGTTTGGTCGTAAAACGCGATCCCCGATAACTCGCTGCTTTCGGATACAATAATTTTACGGCTCGGCACGTTTTCGAGAGCGAGAATCCAGATTTAAATTTTCCGTAGCGAAGAAAACACGAGATTTTCCGCTCTCCCCCCAAAATCGGCGAAAATCTACCTTTTATCGCGCCGGAGAATCTTCAATCACCCCTCGCGACTCGGGAGATTTTCCCCGATCTCGAATTTCTCCTCTCTCGCGGTAGAGAAACGCCGCTCCGGGGGAGAGAACAAGCACGGGCCACGTCGAGGCTCCGACGAGGCTGCATTTTCCGGGCACGTTGCACGCTCGAGCTTAGCCGCACGAATCGATACTCTCTCTCTCTGCCGCGCGCGCGGATGATGATTCATCCGGTCTCTATATACACACCCGCGCGCCTGCCGGGCGACGCCGACCGAAAGGAAGCCCGACGCGTTTTTTCGTGTCTCGGGGAGGTTAGTCATGGTCGGGATTAAACTCTTTTTCTTTTTTAATCTAACCGGTGGCTTGGGGATCGATTGCGCAAGCGCAATTACGAGGCGAACGATCGCGCAACGAACCGCGCGGCTGTGGGGACTTTCTTTCCGCACGACGGAGAGAGAGACTATATTCATTCGGTTGATTGTTACGTTTTGCAAGAAATTTATAGGTTTCGGATGTGAAGGCTGCGATTGAGAAGCGGGCTTTTGAATTATTGAACAATATAAACGTCGTACGCGCGAGTTATGTAAAGCGACTAAAATGCCACACGGTGAATATTAATGAATTAATCGTATATGGCAGGGTAATCGATCCTATTTGTCGACAGGCGATTATGACTTTTCGAAACAGTCTTTTTTTCAAATATTATATTACGATCTAATGAATCTAATGAATGGTAATGAAGAGTTTAATATTCGCGTTTCTTTGACTCGGAAAAAATTGGTTCGTTATTTACTGGTAATTTCCGTAGGTTGCGCTTTGCATTTGCTATTACTTATGATGATTGCGAATCGACATCCGGTCGGTGTCGGTGTGCAATGCCTTCGATCGTGAAAATCTAATCCAAGCACAATCTCCGAGTAGTAAAACCTTTTTCCAACGATACATCGCAGACCGTTCGTCGGGTTGAAAAATAAATTTTCTTTTTGAACGAAAGTACCGGAAAATCTATGAAAAGTGCAGTGTTTTCACCATTTCCGTGCCCGATGCAGCAAGCAAAAAAAGCACTCCGGCATCGCAATCAATCCCAATCAGTCGCACGCCAATCCCCGAGCTTAAACGTTCGTCGGATGTATATATCGGCGCTGAAAAATATTAAAATAATTGGCCGTGAAAATTGCGATATCCACGGCCACCTAAACTCTCTCTCGCGGTGACAGGAAGCGCCAGGCTCGCTCAAAAGTCCGTTACATCGCCGACACCTTCGGCGCGCTCTCTCCCTCGGTATATATAACAAGCGGTCACTCGAACAATTGCAATTTGCGAGAAACGAGAGAGAACGTCGAGAACTCCCGGCAAATAGCGCTCGCTTTAATTACTGCCCCGCGCGTAAGCCACCCCGCAATTTGCATTCCCCGCGCCGCGAATTTATATATCTCGTGCAGGCGCCGCGCGGACGCGGCGAGATGAACTCCCGGCGGCGGCCGGAAACTGGATACGACTGCGGAGACGAGCAGCTGCGTGAGGCGAGAATGCGCGCGCGGAAAGGAGGCGTATTATCGGAAGTTATCGCTGTTCGCCGCTAATGCGCGAGGACGACGTTGCCCCCCCTCCCCGGGTTTAATTGACGCATTGTTCGCGATGGAGTATCATTGTTTCGGATTGCATATGGAGTCTCGCGCTGTTTTGGAGGTTGAGTTTAACGAAGGGATCCCGAGGTTTTTTTTATAGACTCGCGGCTTTTGCAGAGGTATTTTTAAGCTTGTTTTACGGTGAGTATTGAGTTTGATTATTGAGCTGCTTGTGAAGACTCGCTAGGAACAATCAGGCCTTCGTTGGTAGTATGTGAGGATGCGCAGCGAGATAAAAAGAGAAGGCATTTTCAAGGCCGAATTGATAGCCAGTCTTCAATCTCGGAACGTATATAATTTTGCGGAATGAAGCGTGTAATTTGATTCTGCATATTCCCGAGCAGGTAAAATTATTGTATTTTTAGAATATATCAGTCGCTCGAATTTCAGTTCTTTTCTTTTTTATCGCCGCTGTACACGTTCATTAACGACGACCGTTAACCAAATCGTTAACGAGCGACGTTGCAGCCTCTCGCTCGGAAAACGCAAAAGGGGGAATCGATCTCACGTTAATCGTTCTTAAAGCATCGCTCGCACAGCTTTTTGCTCCATGTGCGTAAATAACGCTTGATTCAGACCATTCCGCGGCGAAGCACAACATCCTCGGGATCCGAAAGAGAACGTGCACGTTGTGTGTGCCACTGTCAGTGACGTTCGAGCTCCGCGACGACGCACGTTCCTTTTTTTGCCCCGACCTCTTTTTTTTTCTTTTTTTTTGTCTTCGACGAAGATGTACACACGAAACGGCGATTAATAGCCCTTCGCCTCGTTCGGTGGCTCTGAACCGGAAGCGCAATTTCTTGCCTCCCCGATGGCGTAAATGGCCTGTTGACGATAAGCGTGGAAAAAAAAACTAGGCAGATACGTAAGTGGGTACGTAGTTTGCCGAGGAGCTGGGAATAAAAACTGGACTAAACGGCACAAGGATTTCCTTTGCTTGAATATTGGAGTGCTTTTTATTTTTTAAATTATCTTTATGGGTACGAGTGAAGTGAAATATTGTTTTTTGTTGTTAAAAAATTATTTTTTTATTAATACTCGTGATGAAATTAGGAATATAGTAGTATTATTTTTCGAATAATATTTCAGTGTGTCATACTTACGATTAAACAATAAGGTTTTAAAGTTTATACGATCAGCAGCATGGAAATGTATAAAGTATGACGAACGCATTCACGGGAATACGTGCAAGTATTAGTCACGCACTCTATGACATAAGGAATACTTTGTCACTTCCTCGTATCTTTCATAGTAAAAAATTTAACGAACAAAATTAGCCTTAAGTGCTCTCATGAAAGCTCGGATTTAATAGTTTTAAGAGTTCGAGTTTTTCTGACTCACGAGACTTTTTTTTGTACGGGCACCATTGCTGTTTGCATGTTTTATAAAGATATATATATATATATATTTAATGTGCAATTATTAAGAATATATGTTCAATAACCTAAAGATCGATAACGAATATTAAATTCAATCTTTTGCGGTTTTTGGTTTATGGATTTAGAAACCGTCCTCTCATCATCCTTACAAAATTACCTTCTCATTTTTTGCCCTCATTGATCTATTAAGTCATACATTTTTGAAGTGTAATAATACTTTTAGTCGTTGCAGTGGATTAAGTAACAGAAGTAAAATTTAAGTATTTAATTAAAAATCTATATTTTACACAGATGTGATGTAAATACAGCGAAATTGGAAAGTATGTCAGAGTTCAGTAAAGTAGGTTATCAGCAACTGATTCAATCAGCGTTGAAAATTTATTATCGTGAATTGTTAAGTTAGAGTATATTGATTTGCGAATTTAATATAATTAATTTATTGTTTAATAAAATAATTGATACATAAATTGGCACTGTGACCCCAATTCCTTATATAGATATATAAAGAATAAATCTGTCTGACTTGTAAATTAACTTAGTTTAAATTGCAAAAGTAACCAAAAGTGTTGGATGTTTTGTAAACGATCCTCAGGTCTATTATCGTAATAGAATCACTTTTCTTAAAAAGTGTTTTTAATGAATAGTAATATCCACTACAAAAGGAGAGGCTCAGGCCTGTCGGATTACTGATTCGGCTCAAATTTTATTGGGAAGTGTTTTTGGACAACAAAATCCGAAGATTGTTAGGATACAATGCTTCAAAATAGTGGAGTTATGGCGGTTATCTCATCTGTAAACATACATAATTCAGCTCTGCATTGTGGTGGATGAAATTAAAAAAAAATAAAATAAAAATATAGATATCAAGATTCAATTAGCTTTGTTCAGAATTAAAAAACTATTGATTTGTTTAAAAGTTATGTCAATACAAATTTGAACTAAAAAAATATACCAAAATATCAGGGAAACAGGTAAATTTTTCAATTTATATATGAATTTTTGGGATTCAACTTGTTTTTTTTCTTCAAATTATTTTAGTAGCAACTCCTTAGCTGAATCACCGAATGAATTTCAAGACAAAATTCAAATTAAATCAATTATATAAAATAAAAAAGCTTTTCATTAAAATATTAATTGTAACTGAATATATGTGTCAATTATAATATACGATTTTATTTCTGCTTTATTAAATAAATATTAATTATTTAATCAGTTTTATTACATTATTTAAAATCTAGTAATTTTTAACACACCCATAAGTTCCTGCCTAAGAATTATAAAATAAAATAAAGACTCCAACAACATTAAGCTGTCTAAATTAAAAATATCCTTTATGATTGGCGTACACGACTGACAGATCTGATAAACCCTTACATAATGACCAATTAATCGAGCATGACAATAATGATAACCCCCTGAATGGGCTACATCTTTCCCGTGCGTTGGTACAGCTCGTTCCGAGGTGCAGACGAATTCCATTAATGACGTTCATTCAAAGCATAATTAAGCAGAAAGGGAGATAGGGAGTCGACGGGTCGAGCGAAAGAAAGGAGTACGTACGTAGAACGGAGAGGACGAGGGCCGACATTTAACGAGTTGCGCCGCGCCCGGGATTGCTTATCGATCCATTAATTTATCTGAAGTGGCTCTTTTTTCAAGAGAAAAACTGGTATCCGCGATGACAATAATATCAGATGCGATAAACGATAGGAAAGACGAATAAACTTTTCAGAGTTTGTGAATGAAAAAAAATCCTGTTTTCTTTCTTTTGATTGGGTGAAAATATTGTTAATTTATTTTTCATTTGCAAATTGTACTCTACTCCTTCTACTGAACTAGTCTCATCTGGATACCCGAAACGAAAACTAAAATATAATTCATTGAAATAAATAGCTTATTTCGTAAACTAACAAATTACTTGTTATTTTTAATAACTTGTTATTAAAAGTCGCTGTTTAACGGAAAATAAATCGGACCAAATTTAATGTATTAATACGCAAGTAATAAATTGAAAATAATTGAATTATTTTAATATGGAATTAAAATTATACAGAGGACTCGAAAAAGAAAGTGGTCGAGTTAATGGGAGTTACAGAGGAAGGTAAAAGCAGGGAGAGAGGGAGAGAGAGAGAGAGAGTAAAACAAGCGCAGCAAATTGCCGGTAGTGAATAGACGAATCAAGGGTCCCCGGCTTCTCCGAGGCTTTCGCGTTGGCTTTTGTCAAAGGCGGGCTGGAGAGCTCGTTAGCCAATTAAACTCGATCATCGTCGTAAAGTTCCTCTGATGCGACTAACGACGGAGGTGGAAGCCATCCGTAAAAACAGCCAGAAACATATCAAGCGAGAATCGGCGCTGGTGAAATTTGTTCAAAAGACCGCAGTTTATATATCTCGCGTGCGAATTTTCGCAATTTTTGGACGGAGGCGAGCGTTTTCGGTCCGGCGGCAGCTCCCCCTCTTTAATGTAATTACTCCAAAAAGAGGATTTCGCCGACGAGTCGCGGGCGATTTGACTCGTTATTTAATTTTTTTATTACGTCAATTCCGAGCGGTTTAAAATTCATTATTCAATCTCTTAGCCGCAGGAATTGAATCGCACGCAAAATTTACGAGTTTTCGCGCAAATTTTAAAACATATATTTTATCCCGTCGCGTCGAGCGAAGATTACGAGCGAGAAAATCTTCGTAGATGCAATATAAAACGTCTGTATTCATCGCGCAGCATCTCCCGGCGGAAAAGACGCGTGCGCGAACGCAGAGGTTATCGCAACGAGAGCATTCAGCAGCGAGAGAGAGAGAAAGAAGCGCTGGCGTGAATCACTCGGCTGCCGCCTCGAGGCTCACACACTTTTTTCCCCGACTTCTCTCTCTCGGCAAAACGGGAAAAAGAGAGACGAAGACCTTCTCCCGCGCGCAATAGTGTCGGGGGGACCTCGGTTACTCACGCACTCGCGTCTCTCTCTGCCGCTCCTCGTGAGATGCTCTCTCGCGCGCCTCTCGCGTCATTGTCGATGGCGCTCTGATATTGCGGCGGTGACACACGTGTGTGTTGTACCGCCGCCGGCGCCTCATGGGAAACTTTTGCTTTTGTGCACACGCCGGATGCGAGAGGAGAGCTCATTGCGTCGGGAGGAAAAGCCGCGCGCGCTGATAAGCGTGGCCATTGGTGTCAAGGGTAATCGATACGTTTATCACAACTGTCGGAGGATGTTATTGTGGTGTATTTTGGTTTATAGTTTGTAGTTCGCGAGAGCCATTGATAATTTTCTGTGGAAACTTTCGAGTTTTCTGCTTCCCGTTCGCCGTTTTCGAAGATGACGCCATGTTTCTCGCTCGCAACGGAAGCCGGGAGGTTAACGAGTTGATGCACTTTCGCCGTAATTGAAGCATTTAATTATTCGAGAACGAGCGCCGCTCCGCACACTGTTCGCGCGTGCGAGAGAGAGCTTTTTCCCTGAAATTGAATTACGCGTTTTCGGGTATAATTTATTCTCTCTCGGCACTTGAAAGGATCGGTTTAACGCGCAAAGTGTGTGTTCTCTTTGAACCGAAAAAAAAACATGTAGTTAATCCCTTCGACAACTGGTTTTAAATCTCGTAACCACGTATATCCGGGCAGCGAACGACCGCGAAGCACACTCGACTTACATCCTTCCACGCTCGAGCGCTCCTCCTCCTTCGTTAAACGGACGACGCGTTACAATACGTACATTTCTCGCGTGCGTTACCTCTCACCCGCTAAATATTCCAGGCTCCGCTCTCCCTCGCGCGTTATCCTCGCGGACGACGAGAGGCCTCATTGGCGATTATTCGGCGACCGCGGATGGGAAAATCGATGCCGCACGCCCTCCCCCCCTCCCCGAGCTAATCCGTCGGCGAGGCGCGCGATGAAAATTTAATCGCCGGGAGCGCCGATCAATAATGGAGTCACGTTATCGCCCGTGTGTACGACGCGCCGAGGGGCGCTAGATTTCCCCTCCGCGCCGTTGATCGATTTCTCGGCGCCTTCCCTGCCGCACGGATATGTGTACGCCTTGGCTTTGGGGGGAGCTTTTCGCGGGTCTACCGTCGATGTGTGGCGCTTTGATTTTTCGCGCAGCCTCTCACCGACCGACGCGGCTGACGTCCGGCTGAGTAGGTCACTCGTGCGAGCTTCAAAGAGTCGAGGAGGGAATTGGCTGGGGAATGAGGAAGCGGGAATTTAGAGGCTATTGGGGGCATGACGTTTCCAGAATCTTGAGATCGCTTCGAATAATTTTTGCAGATGAAGAGAAACCTTCTTCGGTAAAATTAGCACACGTTTTATACATTCGTCCTTTGCGTAGCGTCTCTCTGGTGTAAATGAGGAAAATAAATAATTTCAAATTGTTATTTAAGTGTCCTCTATTACGTATGCAACAGTAATTTCCATGTGCATGCAAGTTATCACATTCTCGTTTTATTTGGCAATTTAGCAAATCAGAGAATCACTTGTCCTTGTTTCCGTCTATAATTGTGGAAACCAATACCAATTATTTCAATTATTCCGAGCGCGAGAACTCGTTCTATCCACGTAAAAGAAAACTCTGCAAAGTCCTGAAGAAACGAGTTTGTTTCAATTTTACGCAGAAATGATTGATTCCAGCTTGAAAGAACGTGCCCGACAAGAAGCAAAGCGGCCTTGAAATTATTTTATTGCGGCGTTCCCCATCGTAATATTAATTTTAATTTTTCACTCAAAACGTCTCTCTGCGGGCACAGACTCTAAAAACAAGAGCTTCGCTACTTCGTATTTCGCAGTCAATATTGTAAACGAAAGCTCGAGCTATTCGATTGTTTTTTAACTTCCCCACTGCGAACTGGAAAACAACTTGCATTACCGCCGCTTTTTACTCCACGTTTCGCGCGATAATTTATCGGAAAAGCCGCGGCGTCCGCGCTCGAGAGTCGCTCGGCCGAGCGAACGTCACGTATCCATGGAAAGAAGAGAGAGGGAGAACTCGGTTTATTAATTTTCACAATGCCTTTTGTCGCGACGCTTTGCAGCCGGGATATGTTTTAATGTGGAAGCGTGACTCTCGTACGCGATGGGATATAACGTAACGTCATTATCATTAAGTCAATGATGAATGCAAGGCGTGAATCTAAAGCGTCGATTCTTCGGGAGACCGTGAATTTTATTCGATTTTCCACGGCTTTATGCAGAATTGAACTATTTTGAGCTCTGGCCTCTTACACGCCGAAGGAATTGCTTCATTTTAATAATGCGAAGGTTTGTCGCTGCAAAAAAATGTTTTATCCCCCGATTGGAGAGTTTTAAATAAAATAAAAGCTTATAATAGAGATAATTGACTGGTCGGAAAATTATCTTAGCTCTTATTACGTGACGCTGCAAATTTCAGGGCCGGTTATATATCCGCCGTAATAATTGTAACACTCGTTCCCGCAAAGGATGGAGCTAAATCATCCGCGCACTTGATAACCCATAGAGCCGTGTAATGCGATAATACCGCTTTACGGCGCGTTAAAACACTGTAAAATTAATCGCACCGCCCGTCTGTCATCGTTTAATTATCGGATATCGGCGCTTCGACTGTAATACGTTTCGCGGAATAAAATATAGACCGGAGCAAGCCCTAAACGACACATCGAAACTTGGCTCATTCACGGCGCGGCGGAATCCTGGCGGCGGATCCCATTAATTCCCCGAGGAACCGAAGGCGAAACAGGATCGTCGGTTAACTCGGCAAAGTCAGCCGCGGCGAAGATCGGCGACTCGCGAAATTCGCCCGCAGTCAGAATCGGCAGCGTCGATTGATGCAACTCCAACAACGGGGGATATATCTGTATAGAGAGACTCTCTGCTGCGCTCGCCGTGCAGAAACTTTACCCGATCGGATTAATACGTCTACGGTCCAGTGGACGTACACGTCGAGCGCGTCGGCGGCAGCAGCGAATCGTACACGAATCCTTTAGCCGGAATTGGGCGCGCGCCCTCTCGAGCTTCGACTGCTGCCGCGCGGCGGTTTCGGCGGAGCTGCTCTTGGACGGCGAGACGAAAATTAGATCGGGTTAATCTCGTTAGGCGAGCCGCGGGGGGAAGGTTGAATGCGTTTTAACCGGCCATTGATTCGATATGCTCGATTGTTTGAGCTTCAATGGCCCGTCGCCGATGCCTCCTCCTGCAAGGGTACTTTTATACTTGTGGCCGGTTGTTATTGCGCAACGATTGCGCGGGGATGAATATTCGCGGACGGTTTGGAATTTCGAATGTCGAGAGTTCCGGGGAAGGCGATGTTGACGAGTATGAGTGGTTGAGGTATAAACGGATTCGAAATTGGGTCATAAGTTCAAAACGTCTGTAAAATGCAAACGCGATCGGTTAAATTCAGTGAAAATTATTCAGACGGAGAGCAAAATGTTGAGGAACTTAAAGTCGAGTTTGAAAAAAATGTGTAAACTAGATTCTAGCCCGGAGAAAGTAAGCTAAGATACAAGATATTTAACGTTTCAGTAATTCGCGTCTCTTTCACTGAATAAATTATCATTAAAAAATCGTCAACACGTCATATTACACATTACATAACATACAAACGCAGATTCGCATAGAAAATTTGAGACAAAGGAGAGAGAGAGAGAGAGAGAGAGAGAGAAAGAACATTTGAACGTTCCGCCGTTTCAGCTCTGAAAATCACGATAACAACGTCGTCTCAAGTAAGTCTCCCTTACCCTCATGTCGGGGATAATCCTTCCGACCTTAGAATAATGCATTCCCCGACTCGTATTTTCTCTTCCGGAAGCAAACAGGGCACTGTTAATTACCGGCGGCGAGCTTTATATTCCGCCTGCGCTCTGAAAATTTTCGTTCCCGTTCCGGGAGAGAGACAGGAGAAAAAAGAGGGCGCGCGCGCACCATCATCCAGAAAAATTAAATGGCAGAGTGAGAGAGACTCGCTCTCCGGGCTGGCGGAGGGAGAGAAACTGCATAGGTTCGAGCTTCGCCGAGCGGAAACCGTCTTTTCTCGAGCGAGAAATCCGTCGGGGCTCGGGAATGCTCGGGATCGCGTACGCATTAAACAACGCGGAGGGCGGTTTGCCGTGTTTGTAATTAAAAAGAAAGAAAAAAAAAGAGAGGAGCCACGGCACGCCGGTTCTTTCGAACGGGCTTTTATTCCGGGAAGTGGTCGATTGTTTGAAATACTCGGAGCTTGAGTCGCGCCGGGCTCGTAATCGTGCCAAGCAAAGCAAACGAAAATTGACACGTGTTTGAAGTGATCTCTTCTCGGTTGGCGAGAGCCATTAAAAATGACCGGCCGTTTATATTAATAAACTTGATTTTAAGAGCGCCGGGGAGATATCGAAATTTTTTGGTTCGGCGTACAGAAAGATTATTCTCGGAATGAGAAATCCCGAGAACTGGAAGAGAAATAAGCTGCTCGTTTTTAAGGAAAAAGGAATTTTTAGAATTCTCGCTAAAAATGTACAAAAGAAAACTTTGGCTCGTGGATTTAAATGAACAAAAAACATCATTAAATCGAGTTTTCAGCAGCAAACTTTTTAATTAAACTTCCAAAGTTATTATTTCTAGAATAAGTCTTAATCGAAAAAAAAACAAAGACTTTCGCGCAAATATTTTTTCGAGAACCGCCGGGCCAAGGCGGCCGGCCGAGTTCAAGTTCGGCTCCGCTTAGTCGACCTGGTTAATTGTCCTAACAGACGTTAAGTGGCGCAACTTTCGCGGCAAGACTGTCATTGTGTCGCTTCGAGTGACGCGCGAACGGAGCTTCGGTATTTTTTGGGATTACTTACAATAAAATTTGTGAATCTCGAAATGTCTGGTAAATATATATATATCTGTAGCAGCTTTCGTGTACTAAGATTTTTTTTTAATTAAATCAACAGTGCCTTTTTCTCTCTCGGTGTAACGGATTTATTTTTAAAGTGGCTCGTAAACCGTTTTAATCGCTTAAAAATAATTATATAGAATTATCAGCAATCTTACCGAGTGCTCCTTTTTACGTTCTTAGAAATGATAATGCAGGTTTATATGTACCTAAAACATAAATAAAAAGAATAATTAATTTCGATAAATTCTAGATCTATAGTAATAAAATTTAATCAGATATTTTTATCATTTTATATATTAAATATAGAATTATATTACATAATAATGCTAATGAAAGTATTAAATGATAAAATAAAATTACATTTACGAAAGGAGAAAATTTGTTATCTAAGATTAACAGTGTTGCCTGCTCGTGGAGGATTGCTTGTACCATTAAAAAAATTAATTTCTTGGTAATTACTCTCAGCTGCTCCTCTAGTATAAATATAATGGCAAAGACTGTAATGCAATATGCTCTTTCATAAACTAAATTAAAAGATAAAATTTGTATTTCCTACATTAAACGAAACAAACAAAAAAATCCAATTATACAAAAATTCAAAGTTTTCCTCCACTCCGCCCAGCAGTAATTCACCAAATCCCATTCTACTCCAGTCACCGAAAAAGTAGGGAAGAAAAATAATTGCTAAAACCCGCGATATGCCTCGAAAGGGCACTTAAAAGAGGGCCAGCTGCCCGGCGTCATATTCATCTCGTCGTCGAGTAAGCGCTCGACTCGTAAACGCGCGCGAGTGGAAAAGGGCAGCGACGCCGCCAGCAGCCCCTTTAAAAGGCGACGCGCGGGGCTGCGCATCCCCGCTTTTCTCAGGTATACATATATATCCCGAACGAGGGAGGAGCGGAAGGCATCGGGAGTCCGCTTCCACGTTTCATCAGCGAAGCAATTAAGGCTCCGGGAGCGCGAACTTAAAGGCCGCGTAAAAGTTTCCGCGGAGCGTAGAGACGTGACGAGCGCGTCTTTCCTGCCGTCCTGCGCGCATCGGGTAATCCCGTGGATGGGATAACGAAGCGACGGGGAAAGGAAGGGGCGAAGCCCCCGACGGGGAGATATAAAGCTGGATCTCTCTCTTTCTCTCGCGTGCGTCGTCGTGCACTCGGAGAATATGGGGAAAGAGAGGGAGGGAGCGTAAATTGCGAGGAAGTAACGACGACGGGGCAGCTTTATGGGGAATCGAAATGTCGCCGGGAAGAAAAGCTTTTACTATTTTTTTTCGAAAATCAACTCGAGTGTTCTTGCGGGAATTGTGAATTTATTTGTTTTCGTCGGGACTGGGGTGATTGTGAGTGTAGGTGGTTGCAAAAGCTTTACTAATTATTGTAGGTTCAAGAGCTTTGGCTTAACGTATATAAATCAGTGCACAAACGTAAGATAAAGAACGAAAGGTGAAGAAACTTATTTTATCTTTCGTGTTGTAGTGTAGATACAGTGGGTTAATATTATTTTAAGGCGCAATATGAGATAATGCGTTATATTTCAATAACATTGTATTTATAGTATAAGAAATAGATTCAGAAATTGTTATAGTTCTCACTTTCAAGTCGAGTTTAGTGAATTTCATAAACTCCTAAGAAGCGCACAATTGCAGAAAATATGTAGGAAATTAAGTTTTTATTACCCGCAAAAACTTTTATCATTACGTTCACTTTCACTTTCAACAGTACATAATGCACTTTCAGCGAAGAAAGCTCATACGTACACGAAACGCGAAAGCAGTGGAGAAACAATTCGACGAAAGTCACTCGGCACGAGAGACGCGCCGAGAAACAAGTTGGGAAGAACGAAGAGAGAAATAGAAGAAGACTCGCAGCGGGAAAATCGAAATAGTAGCAGTCGTTGTCCTAAAAGAACAAGAGATTCTATAATACAAAAGAAGTGGAGCAAGAAGAAAACCCCGCGCGAAGAGGGGGGCACGAAAAAAGGAGCGAAAAACAAATCGGAGAGAAAAAGATGTTTGCCGCGTTCTCCTCGATTTCTCCTCCGTACATAACCCAGACTTAAATCTAACGGAGTAACAACGTCAGTCGGCGGCGGTGGGAGAGAAAAAAAGAAGCCAATTAAATCAAAGGCGCGATTGTTCGTCGGCAAGCGCATCGATTTTTCCTCACCGGCACTCGAGGAAAACTTTTGCTCGATTGACGATGCATTACTGCTGTGATTCGACTACCTTTTTTTCCCAATTATTTCTCCCAGGCCGCTGAACGCGAAAATTGCTTTCCCCGATTCTCGGGAAAAGATGCGCGCGTCACTTGGGTCCTCGGCTCTTTCTTTTTAAGTACTCTTTAGTTCCTGCTCCGATTTCGGTGTTAATTAAGGGGAGCTTTGGTTTCAATTTAAAATTTCCGCCCCGAAGGCCTTTTTGCAGGTTTTTTTGGAATTTTCGTTCGACTCTTTTGGGAAGGTTTATTCGATTTAAACTGATTTATAAGTCTCCGCGGGCTTTTATTTCTTAATTTTTCTCGGAATGGGAAGTTCGTAAATATAAAAATTTTTATTAAATTCGAAATTGCGGGACATAAAGCCGAGCAATACACTTCGTTTCTGCGCGAGGTGAGTTTAATTAAGCCGTCGAAAAAAAAAGAAGATCGCCGTTAATTAAAGCTCCGCCAACTATATGGAAGGGACCGACGGAAGAAACGAGAAATTGCATAAATAGTGGATATACCGTCTAATGGATTCTTCAAATGAGTAGTGCTAGGTCGTCTTACATTTTGCATTCCACGTACAGTAACTGCATTACCCGAGGATGCTTTAAATTCGATGAAAAATTCATCCG
Organism: Ormyrus rosae; assembly: GCA_035047165.1. Classification (NCBI taxonomy): domain Eukaryota; kingdom Metazoa; phylum Arthropoda; class Insecta; order Hymenoptera; family Ormyridae; genus Ormyrus; species Ormyrus rosae. The sequence continues at coordinate 18,825,005 of JAWWML010000062.1, forward strand.
AAGCACGAAGTTCAAACTTGCCGTTTCAAATATTCAATACTTGCACTTTATTGAAGGCAGTGCCTTGCCTTGATACTTTTACGTCGGGATGAAAATTTCTTTCTATTTTCGTTTGTTTAAAAAGATGTAAGTTGAAATAAGAAAAGAATTTTCCGAACTTAACTTTTTTACGAAACGAAAATGTAAATTTAAAATAAGTAAAATGTAGAAAAATGGTTTAAAAAATAACCTTACAAGAGTTATTACACAGATTTCTTGTATACAAAGTACCAAGTTTAGGCGCAGACTTTCCTTATCATCGTTAGTTTCATAATTTTACAAAGTAATCTACTAAAATAACACACGACATCCGGAGAAACTAACTTCCTGCCTCGCGCGCAGCAACGACCATAATATACCTCTTCTATCTGTTCAAAAAGCGGACTGTTGCCACTTTTTTTTTTTCATTCGCGCACACACAAACCCACTCAAAAACATTTTTCCGAAATAAATTTTGGCCGGTAAACGAATTATCCAACTTTTCCGCGCATTGTCCGTGTATATATTCCCCCTCTCGCTTCTTTATTTCGGTCGAAAGTTAAGCACGCGGCAGTCGCCGGTAAAAAAAAAAAAGTTGCGAACCGCCGACTCGCTCGCGAAACAAGCCCTCGGCGAATCGTTAAAACTCGCCTTAACAAGCCATTCAGCGCGCTCGAGGCCCTGGTACACATCGAGCGCGCGGACTCTTTTTTTTTTCCTTTTATTTTTCTCGCGCAAAAAAAAGGGCAGCTCGGAACCCCATTTCCGCGAGCGGCGTACGGCTTTTCAGCGGCTGAAAGGCTATATCCTCCGGTGGCTCTCTCCGCGGGGCTCTCTTTCTCCCGGGCCAGAGATCCGGCGCGCGCGGCGTTCGTCTTATCTGCAGCTTGCCTCCGAGTTCCGGATAACGTATCTTGGTCGGCGCGTTGTCGCTATCCTCGTTTTCGTACCCGCTGGAGAGAGAGAGGGAAAGTCAACTTCCTCCGCTGTGTGTGTGGAGAGCGGCGCGGCTCATCTTTCGCGCCGTTACGCGTAGTTTTTTTTTTTTTTTTCTTTATCGGGCTCGGGATACTTATTTTTACGGCGCGGATTTTCCCGGTGCGGTTATTAAATGCAATGTGATAAAGGGTAATTGGGTCGGTGCGCAACGGCCGGGCTGAGTGGAAAAATGTGCTAATGAAGAATCATAATGAACGGTCGCTAATTTTCTTTGATAGGAGTAATTGGCTCGATCGTTCTTTTCTTTACGTTCTAGAACGTCGATTTAATCATTTTAATAATGAACTTGTCGTACTTTTATTAGAACTTTTATAAAAACCCTGGATAATTAATTTGAAAACTCTTGTTAAATTTTACAATTGATCACATTCACATTGCTTATTATTATAAACTAGATTGAACGACACTTTTTGCTTGTATATATTTGTAATTGTTACATCGCTCTTGATTCGGCGCAACTCGTAAATCTAAACCGCGATCATTTAATTCAAATAAAGGCAAAAGCTCTTAAGCCGCGCTATTACCTCAATTAGCTTACAACCGGCGTTCGAGCGCTGGAAACAATGCGGTCTGCGTACCTAACCTCAAAACGGCCTCTGCGCTTCTCTTCTTGTACGCAGGAAGCCCCGGCAAAAAAAAACTCCTCTCCTCTCGGCGTAAAAAAGAAAAGGAAGATATTGCGCGTTTTACCGGTTCAGTAACCACTAAAACGCTCGTAAATCCGGACAAATTACTCGGAAATTCTCTCTCTCCGGCTCTCGCGATCGCGGGTAAAGGGGGGAGGAGCCCTTCATCGGCGATGCACGAGGAGAATCGAGGCGCAAAGTGCGATTTGTTATTTATGTACGAGGAGCGCGAGAATACGAGCCCGATTTCGAGTCACGTCGGCCCGGAAAACCCGTTCCATTCCAGCGCGTATATATGTATATATCGACGGGAGCTATTACGCGCGCCGTCGGACTTCCGAATGCATCGCTGAGCGTATATGTGTGTACGTGTGTGCGCGCGGCTTATATTTTGTTTTAGCGCGCGCGAGAAGGAATACAAACGTTCCCTTTTTCGCCCCGCGCGCGCGATTTGATTTGGCGCGACCGTCGGCTCTATTATTCCTGCCTTCGAATCGAATTCAGATGGAGTTTTTATTACGCGGCGTATAACGGAATTTCGAGGCTCGCGCGAGAGAGCTGCAGGAGGCTGCACCGCGCGAAAAGTGTTTGCGCGTTTTTGTAACTGCTATTTCGTTTTTACCGTTGGATATTTTTGTTACGGAGTTTCGTTTTACGGCGGTTTGTTTGAGAAACATTTCATTTTTTGACGAATAAGTATTTTTTTGGGGGCTTGAAACACGCAGTTCGCCGGTTTCAATATAACGGGCGGTATTTTTAGCTGTATTTTTTTTTAATTCGTTTGCTTTGCCTGTATTTTCGGTATTATTTTAGAAATGTTCACAAAGCTTTAATTGATATTTTCTCTGGAAATAAAATGAATTATAAAAAAACTTTCTTGTATTCTTCAAAATTTTTTCACAAATTTAAAAACTGTAAAGAGGACAAAAGTATACGATCCAATAAAAGATCTTTATCATTTTAACAGTCGATTTCACAATTCTCTCGTGGAAATAAAGGAATGCGGCAAAATGGCGTTAAATATTACAGGAAGAACCATCAGTATTATGCTTACATATTTAAAGATAAACATTGCGAAGTCTGCCAAAAAAAGTAATAATACATCATCATTATTGAAATATTAATCATTTGCCACAGCTCGCAGAAAGTAATAAAGAAATATACATTCAACGGCCCCATTCCCGACATCGCTTTTAAATTTATCCCGAAGAATTCCAATAATTCCCGGCGCATACCCCATCGAGCATCAAAGTGGCGCCGAAACCCCACCCACCCATCGTAAAAACGATCGCCCCTCGCCCCCTCCGTCCGCTGTTTATGAATTTCCCCCGGCATTTCCCGCAAAAGTCACCGCGCCGCCGAAGAGAGAGAGAGAGAAAGAGAGATGGCCGGACCCTCGGCGCCGAACAATGAGCCTCTAATCGACGGGGTCTGCGTCCAATTTTCCAGGCGGGAGCGTCGGAAGTCGGGGCCTCTCTCAGCTGTCGACGACAACTGCGCCCGGTTTATACGTCCCGGCGGTTCTCGCTCGGAGCGAGAGAGAGAGAGAGAGAGAGTTTCGCGAGTGCAGCGAGCGCGCGTGTCATCGCCCCGCAGACTTTGCCGGCAGCTGTGCGCTTTTCAGCTTTCATAACAGGGCTTCTTATGCCAACGCGGGATTTAAACAAAAAGGCGGAACAAAAGCGGAAACCTAAGCGTAAATTGCTGCTCTCGATCTGTGCGACCAGCGACGAGAGGAAGTTTAGTCTGGGTGACTGCAATGTGTCGCGTGTTTTGAAATTGCTGAGGATAGTTTTTCTTTTTTTTAACTTCGTAAGTAGAAGTAAAAGGTGGTGAAAAGCTGTTGATAAAGCTTCTTTGAATTGCCGTTTTAAAGATTGTAAATTACCTTTGAAAGTTATGTGACATCGCATAAAATACTAAAAAAATATTCTCTTTTTATGGCGGTGAATGCGCTGCTCTGACTCAATACATGTTGTCTCACTTACAAACAGGTGCTAATCATATTTATACCGTTTCTCAAGCATAGCATAAGTCGCATACATTGTTAGGTAATCATCGTAGAGTTGCATACATTTTTGTATAAATAAGTGCAAAAAAAACCCTTTGAAACCCACTTCCACTCGATTTACTTCCAACAGTGAATAATCGCACCTAAAAACAAATCAAAGGTTCAGCGTATACAAAAAATAAGAATAAGCTTGCGTCGGTGCTTGAAACATATACCCTCTGAATTACAAACCAGCCGCGCGGCTCTCCCACCCATCGATTTTCTAAACCTACACGTACAAATTTAGTCGCGCGGCCCGACGAAAAAAAAAAAACAGGAGTGCATTGTCTCTCCTGCGTCGCCCGGCGAGTCCTCTCCCGAGCGACGTGTCAACGCCTTTCCTCCTCCTGCCGGCGCGACGTACTATCGCTTTTGGCCGGCCGAAACGCTCTCTCGACGACGCCCACGCACGACGACTCTATGATTCACTTCGCGAAGGAGCGATTAAATTATTTATACGCCCGAAGCGAAAGAGAGAGAGAGCACGAATTTATATCGGCGCGGAGCTCTCGGCGCGTAATGAATTTATATCGTGGAGGGCCCACGCTAGAACCAGATAAATTGCGGTCGAGAGAGACGCCGCCGTCGATAAGACGGATGCGCGAGGCGCTGCGCCGTTTAGTTTGAAATTTTCGAGAGAGCTGCGTTTAGTGGACGGCTGCGGCGATTGGCGCGCGAAAGGTGGGAATTAATAATGGGATTGCGGTTGGATATTTGTGTAAGGTGCTTCTTTTTATATTTTCCATTTTCTTTTTGTTCGCAGTTTTAACGTTATAATTTTATTATAATCAAAACGCAAAGGTTCCCGTTTCAATATATAAAAAATGTACACGCCCAACTCGGTCCACCAATCCACTGAATTCGCAACAATAAAATTTTCATAAAGCCAACTCTCCGAAATAATTCAGCGCCTTATCTCGCCCGACACGCGAGATATACAGCCACAGCAAAGAAAAACTTCCAACGAGCTCAGCCCACATCTCGTCGTGCGTTCCCGCTCCGAAAGCGGACCGCAAAAGGAAAAAGGGGGGCATATACAGTAGCAGGCACGCGAGGGTGTAGGGTAAACTGCACGCGCGCCCCGAGGCACGCGAGGCGTGGACGAGAGAGAGAGAGAGAGAGAGGCGAAGTTACGCGCGCGCGCGCGTGCCCGAGCCCGAAAAAGGGGGCAAAACTGAGGGCCGGACGAGTGATTTCGCGCAGCCGTTGCCCTGATTCTATTTAAGCCCGGGCTCGCTCTCTCTCCCTCTCGCAGCCGACGACGAGGCCTCTCAGCTGCGCGCCCGGGAGCGAGGGGGAAAATAAACGCGGGCTGTGGGGGAGGTGGAGGAGGAGGATGCGTCACGGGAGTAAAGCGCGAAAAATCGATGCGGGCTCGATTTAGACCCGGGCTCGTGTATGATTCCGAGACGTTTAGGGCTCCGGGAGATGGGCGCGCGCGGAGAGCCGCTGAAGCGAGTTGCCAATTTATATGCGAGCGGAGCGGCGGAGGAGGAGGCAGAAGTTGAAGGGGGGTAATAAAATTGACGGGGGAATTTTTTGAAAGGCTGCCGGCAATCGTTATTTATGGGATAAAGCGCGCGGCGGCTGTTCCGTTTATTAATGCGATTTTGTATAAACGCGCGCTTGCGAATTTTTGTACTTTCGTAATTTTACATTTCAAATTCGATGCTTTGCCTTACATGACGGGAAAATCTGCTGTTGCGCCGTTATGCGGCGTACGAATGAAATTCAAACGTAATGTGTTTTGCTTTATTTAAGTTTGGAGTTTTATTTGTGAAACTTCTCTTCAATCTGTTATTTTACTATTACCTACGTTAAATTGCTTTTTTATAAAAAAAAATAAAAAAGAATCTACTTCAACGAAACGAGAAAATATCGTAATGAAACGAGTAACTTTCAAGAGACCTGTATAAGTAATAAAGCAATTTAACTAAAATACTCCCGGGGCAATCAAAATCGACGGTGTGGAAAGTTCAATGAATAAGCTGTGCCAAAGGAAAATTTAGAGCCGAATAAAATTACGTCCCGTTGGACGACCGACTGTTCTCAATAAGAAAGTCGATATTGATTTACTATAATGCTAATTCAATTGACAGAAAGAGCTTCGTCCGGCTGAATGCGCGATTGAAAATCAATCTAGGAAGTGTGTTAAGTATCATTAATTATTTATCAGTAGAAATATTCGAGTGAAGTACAAATCATTAATAACAAAATGCCAGCTACTGGCAGTATTTCTGTTATCTCGTTAATTTGTACCAGTATATTTGATGCTATCAATCAAATTTCACTTGAAATATTTGTGATAGATATAACATTTTCTACTAAATTCATGAATCATCCGTCCTCTTACTATCTTTTGCAAAAGATATAAAATAATTTTGATTACACTGCATACCGTATATAAAGTACGTAAATACTTTTTAATCCGACATCAAATTTAAAAGCAATCCTTTTGTTATCGATGCGTCCTCGACGTCAATTACCACAAACGAAAGTCTCTTCCAAGTTTATTATTAGATCCATCGTTATAACACTGCATCCTCCGTATACTTTAACAAGGACAAGTCGACGAAAAGCGGAAATTGCCATAGATGAGCATCAAATCTGCTCGGTGGCGCGTAACTGCCATCAGGAACACCGAGGAAAAGAGGATCGTCCGGAATATTAACGAGGCAAGAGGAGATCCCGCAAGATTTAATCCCGATCATCTCCGAAGGTAATCGAGGCGCACTGCCGCCCCAGTGAAAGTTGGTTATAAATTACCGACTTCGTTTTACGCTTTAAATTGCTTTTTAGCTTAATAAGCGTTTTGCTAAAAATTCTCTCCTTCGCGGCCCGAGACGACGACCGACTCTTTTTTTCTTCTTCTTCTTCGCTCCGAGCCGCGCGCAGTTTGGCTTACATTTCGGCCTCTCATTATCACTTTATTCTCCATGCAAATTAACGAAGGCGGATTTGCATTTTAAATTCATTCGCGAAAAGAGCCGCTGCACACGAGAGCTCTAATGTATTAATTCGATGCGTGCCGAGAGCTAAATAGGCAAAGATGCTTCGGATATATATATATATATGTGTGTGCGGGTGAGAAAAAAAAAGAAATTGAAACAGAGCCGTCCTAAAAAGAGCTTTTCCACTTGAAAGCGAGTGTTTCGTGAAAGGCTTTCGTAGCGTAAAAGCCCTTGCCGGGTTGACGTGTATATTGAACTTGTCTCTTTTATAATGTCAAGTACAGCGGAGTAAGTTTCTCGCTCGCATTAAGAATTATTTCCTCGAATGTGATATATTTTACGGAAAACGTCGATGTTACGTCCGACGGGTATAGAAATAAAATTAAAAAATTGTGAATTTTAAAATAGCTTTGGAAAGTAACTTTTTACGCGGACGTGTAATATCGAATAAAAATATGAAACTTTAAAAGTATTATATATTCTTCAGTTAATACAATTCCGCGAACGATCCGTCGACTTAACAATTCCTAATTAAATTACCTGCAAAAAGGCAGCAATTCAATTAGGAGCGCAGCAGCGAGCGCGTATTTTTTTTAGAACAATTAAGCATCGGGCAATCGTCACACGCCAGCCAAGAGAGAGAGAGTCTCTCTCCAAAGACCGATCAACGACCTCCGGCTAATTGAAGCATCACGATCGTAAAAACGTGTACATATAAACGTGCATGCAAACGGGCTGAATAAATTAACATTTCAGCACAGAGAGCGCGACAGAGAGAGAGAGAGAGAGAGAGAGAGAGAGAGAGAAAAAAAGAGAGCCGCGCGGGGGGAGCGTTACTTAGTCTCAGCCTTTAAGTCTTGGGGGGAGGGGGAGTAATCGTTAACCCGATTAAAGCGGCCTCGTAACAGACGTCTCTTGTCACTTTTCCTTTCGCTCTCTCTCTCTCTCTCTCTCTCTCGACGTAATAAAGCTCCGAGCGTCGAGGAGCCGAGGATCGATATAACGCCGAGAAATACAGAGAGAGAGAGAGAGAGAGAGAGAGAAAGCAGGACTGCCTGGAGGATCGGAATAGGAGGGCAAAGCTCGCGTCCGTGTGTGTATACGTGTAGATTCGTATCTCCGAGAAGGGAACCTAACCCCCGAGAGAGTGTCCCTCGGCTGCTGCTGACGAAAATGCCGGAGCTCGATCTGTGGCGTTACGCCGCACGGGCGACATACATACACCGAGGCTAATTCCAATGCACACAATCTGTTATTCCATTAGGGAAATGAACTTGAATCATGAATAAACGATCGTCGTCGGCGCCCGGCTAATGAGGTAAATTTCTGCGGAACGCCGCGGCCAAGTTTTTCCTGTAATTTGCGACAATGGACTTTAATTAGAAGTCGAAAGAGCCCCGTCGATGTTTAACGGGCTCCGCGAATTTCGCCGGACACAACCCAGTCGATTAAAACTACGTATATCGTCCCGACTTCGGTCGGTTAAAAAATCGGATAAACAAACCATTCAAAGCCGAGGCCGCGAGCAGAAGAGTCTCTCTCGTCGCGATAAATAAGAGCTACAAAGGCCGTCGGCTAATTTTTTTGTTGTGTGCGGGCAGTGCCGCGTAAGCAAGAAAGGCGAAATAAAGAGACGCGTACGGAGCCGCCGGAATCGAGCGGAGGCGGCAGTCGTGCCACCCCTCCATAACTCATTTGGATATAAACACACCCTCGGCGCGGTCGACTAGCTCGTATAGCGGTGCTCAACGTCGCCGCGCCCTTCTTTGCTCGGCCGTCATCGTCGTCGGGTAATTGATTGGAGAGACGAGAGAGAGGAGGGAGCCTTTTCAGAGGCGGATTTGGCGAGGGACTCGGGACACTTGGGAATGATGACGAGGAGCTCGAGCTTTGCGTTTGCGCGAATGCCGGATTCTGAAGTGTGTTTTGCGGTTAGACGACGTTCGTCGGGAGTGGATGTCTTTCCGTTTCTGAGGAGGGGAACTCGGAGAGGAGACTGGTTGACGTTATAATTGTCCCTGGTTGGCTTGTTTGGATTGGAAAGTTGAACAATTACGGATATTGAAATTGAGTTTAAGAAGATATTTTTTTGTAATGTCCTTCGGCTATTGAAGGAGCGAGCTAAAAGAAGACTTTGTTTGGAATAAAAATAAGAAGAGACAGTGACGGTCAACTTATTCGAATTTCGTAATAGTAATACACAACAGAGGTTATAGTTATTATTTTCAGACTAAATTTCGCAATTAATTACACTTTTCTAAAGATTCCCACCAATTTTTCCAAAGAACCTGCTTATCTTAAAAAAAAAAAAAATAAAAAAAATAACACTACTCCAACAACGCAAAGCACCTGTCTCCATCATTTACAACCTGTTTTCCCCGAGAACAATCGAGCACTATACTTAAATAATATACACGCCACCAGCCGCGCTTCGGATATACGCGACCGCAGCGGTTTTCTTATCGGCTCTCCGCGCGCCGCTTATAAAGAATATTTTTCTCCCGGCGTCTCTCCGAGCGTGTCACTAACCTCCGCCGGCGCGCGATTTCCGGAACAAGGAAGCCCATTGACTCCGAGGCGGCCGCGGTCTAGTGTATATACGTTATGTGCCGCGCGCCATGCGGATTACGGTACGCGCCAAGAGAGAGAGAGAGCGGATGTAACTCTCTTTCTCGTGCAGGCTTCCCTAAAATTGCGCCAGAAGAACGGACTTCTTTCGAGGCCGGCTGCACAGCGGCCTAGAAACCTCGCGCGAGTCGACGAGTTTCCTTTTTTTTTTTGCTCTCTCAATTTTTAGGGCCGCTTCCGCCGCCGGCGCAGTTTTTCGACTTCGCGGCGAGGACGCTGTCGAGGGTATTTGTAAGATATCACCGAGTCACCGGGTTTTAAAAGCTTAATTACTCATCGAGGTTAAGAAGCTGCGGGGGAAGCTCGCAATTGAAACGACGAGTGTCGCATACGGGTAATATAAAAGCTCGCGAAGCTTTATTATGTAAAACCTGTGACCTACAAAGAGAGAGCGGACGAGTCTCTCTCCCCTCCCCCCTCGGGCGTCCTACATCTTACAAATTGGATCCTAAATAAATAGCGAAAGCCCTTTCTTATCAGGTCTGACCTAAAAGCCCAGCCGACACACTGCGGGCGTTCGGTACAGCAGCCCGAATATCGGCCCCATCTCCGCTCCCCTCCCTCTTGCAGCTTGCAAGGTCGCCGGAGATGACCGTGTACTAACCGTTCCGTTCTCTCTCTCTTCTTCTCTTTTTTTTTATCTATCAGGAGGAGCGGCGTGCGCTCGAAAAGGTTATTTCGCCCACACCGGACTGACAAAACGAAAACGCGCATCGATCTTGCCCCCCCCCTTCATCCTCGCTCCAGTTGCACTCTCCGCGCGGGGCTGCACAGAGAGTGTATTAAAAGCTGCGCGGCTGCTCTCCGCAGACGTCTCGTGACGTAATGCCGGCCCGGCGACTCTCTCTCTCTCTCTCTCTCTTTCTCTCTTTCCAGTTGCGCCGCTTATTTTTAGAAGTCCGAGCCCGCCGCGCGCGCGAGGAATCGACGAAATTCAAGCTCCCTCCGGGGGCCGAGAGGCGCGTTGCGCTGAAGCTCTCGTTCTAATTGCTGCACGTGTTTTAATGAATCTTAGATTTCTCCGACCGGACAGCGGGACGACTCGCTCCGGAACGTGCCTTTGAAGAGTTACGTTACGTTTCGCCGGGGGCGAGCGAGGACGAGATGGTTTATATATAGAAGCGAAGTTTTGGAATTTTATTCGCGAGACTCGAGAGGGACTGTTGTCGACGATTTTTCGTTCGTCAAGTTTTTCGTTTATGAGCGGTGGATCGAAAATATTGATCGGATTTTAATTTTAGGATGAATCCCTGCGGTTGTGTGTCGCTGAGACCTAGATTCGGTATCCGACAGTGAAACGCGCTTCGAATATCTCTTTTTAAAATGTCACGTTTCTTACTAAAGGTATAAGAAAACCAAAAACTCTTCTGCAAAAGAAATTATTAATTATATAATATTTAAAAAATAATTCGCTCTACTCCTACTTTCCGGCCTGTCTTTCAGAAGCGGCCGAAAAGTTCTTCCCGAAAGAAAAAGTAGACGTTATACTCTTATTTCCGCGGGAAAAGGCTGGAAAAAAAAAGTTTTCCACCTCTCCGGCATTCACCGAAATATCACAGAGCCGGAAGCGCCCGCCGACGGATTTTACCCAGTTCGGGCGAAAATCCGAAAAATTCACGTTTATAAGTCGGAGAATTCGTTCGCCGTTTTGTTCCCTCCTCCCCCTCTCGGCTTCTTCGCTCGGTTTCGGCCGAGCGACGACGCTCGCAGGCGGCGGTTCGGGCTAAAACTGTGGTCCATTGTTGGAGCGCCCGGGAATAGATTTGGATCTGGTTGCAGCGCTAAGAGGCCGCCGCCGCGGCTGCGCCACTCGTATATACACAGGCGCACGCAGAGGTTCTCATAATTCGTAGGGCTAGTTAAAAAGCCCGCGCTATTTTTAGAGAGGGGAGGGGGCTTCGGGATTTTTATTTAGAACGCCGATGGGTTATACTCGTTAGAGAAAGGAGTTATCGCGATTAATCTTCGGGAGGTTGGGTTGTTGAGTCGCGGTGAGGCGCTTTTTTCGAGATGATTTAGGCTGTATATCGTGGAAATTATGCGTCGTAAAACACTCGCGGAGCGACTGCTAATTTCTTTAATTGTAATCCAGATGGGCGGAGGTTTGATTTACGAGAAGGAAAAGTTTATTGTTGGGATTAAAGCTTTATTTTTAAAAACGTGGCCGTACGTTTAAAATAAATCTCTTTGATATCAATATTGTCGTAAAAGCTTTGAAATTTTTATGAAATACAGCATAAAAATAACATCGCCAGCGAGTCGACGATATTCCAGGAAAAAGTGTATATCACATCTATCAGTTCCTACGACAAGTCGGCGCTCCCAATTTTCCAAGCACTGCAAGATAGTGGCAGAAGACTCGCGCAAGTACCGGATGTAATTCAAACGTAATTCAGCAATTTACATAATTGACGTAGATTGTCACGACGCAGCTTCCGCCTCGCGAATTGTCAAACTAGCCGGTCGAACCGACGCGTTGGAACAATATTAATCAACAACAACAATGTTAGTCGATAAATTCGTGACAGTTTCGATGTAGGTCAGGTAGAATAAATAGTTTATTTGCATAGTTACTCCGACAGCAAGTGAACACGTACATCAGGATAATATAATTATATAATATAATGATATTCATCTTCTATTATATTGTATGTTTAATATGCAAATGTAATTTTAATTTTTATAATCCACGTGTAAAAATGCACCAGATGCATTTATCAAGCGTCCTTTATTTTAATTAAAGAACTTTATATTAGTTTTATTATATGCATCGCATTCGTTTCGTTCGCGAGTTGTTCTGGCTAAACTTTAAATAAAGAAAAGAGCGAGTAATTTTTTTAATGATAACAGAGCACGACATTTTAAAATGAATTCGCACAGATACCGGATCGTACTTCCAGGAGAGACGAATCGTGATACTAATATAATAAAGTCAGTGAAATATGAAGCTAACCAAGGCTTCAAATTGCACCACGGAAATGCATTAGAACTTATTTCAATTCAAATTAAATCGTTTGTCTATATCAAAAATGGAACAATAAAATTATCGTTTAAAAATTCTCGTAAATTTTTCTCGAACTCGTCGAGCGGTCCCCGACGGAGTGCGCAATCACGAGCGATAAAGGCATTATAAAAATCACCGAAATCTGGCGCGGAGCGCAGAGCCGAGACCCATAACCGTAAAAAGTTTAACAATGGCATTTAGGCAGTAAATACCGGCGGAAAAATGGAAACTCTGTATTCCGGTCCGGCACACTTTAACCGAAGGCTCGTAAAAAGTCGCAGCGATTTCCGATAAACCCGTATACAGCTCCCATTTTTTTTTTTGCCGCATAAAACGTCGCATTATATCCATTTGCATTCGCTCGCCGTCGTAAAAAGGCATCAGATTCTTCGATAAATGTATCCACACTTCTGACCGTCTGTTGTTATCCCCAGTCTGCTCGTATAAAATTAGCCTCGATCGATAATCGATAATATACGAGGGGGTCGGAAGGGGGGGCGTGCGGGACGCACTCGAATTCATATCCGGCTGCTGCTGCGCTTCCCTGTCTTAGGCCCTGATGACGATCGTCGTCCTCGTTGCCCGCGAGCGATGTGTGTCGCGCCATATGGCCGTCGGGAAGTGTTTATTATATATTTAGAAAAAAAGGAGTGTGAACGATCAGGAAATGAAAGGCAGACCTTTCCCGCCAAGCTGCCTCCGTGTTTCTCTCTTTTTTGCCTTTTTTTGTGGGGGGTTAATGGCTTTTATTACCGATGGCGGACAAATACACGTTGCGATTTTGAAATTAAAATGGAATTGGGGTGAACGTTTTGTTACGTTTTGAGATGGATTAAATTTATGTATTCGGATTGATTTTATGGCGGGCAATAATAATAATAATAAAATGTAATCCGACAAATGAATTAATCCGCATTTTCATTCGTGTATTATTGTAATTCACGTCGAGATCACATTGAATTTGCATTTATTTAAATATCTAACTAATTTTCAATTGCTGTATAAATCTTGATGCGATTTCAATAAGTTCATCCTTTGATTCCTTAATAAATTAAAATACGTTAAAATAGCGTAATCAAAAATATTTTTAATAAAAGATATTAAAAATCAATGCAATTAATTTAACAATTGCAACTAAATTGCTTGTCGCTTCCAATCCCATTCGCGAACAGCACCGAGAAACATAGTCCATAAAACCGAGTGTAATACCTTTTCGAAGACTCCCTGGAAAGCAAATCATCAACTGTGAAATTCAACGTCCTCCTTCTAGTGTTACAATGAAAGGCCATCGGAGCCGCCGATGACGAAATTCTCGAAATACAAAAAGTCCTCCGCTCCAATTCCCCCTATTCCGCTAAAATTCAAACGGCCGCCATTACATCTCTCCCCCCATCGTCTTCCCATCGCGAGCCGCGCGAAAGAAACAAGGAGAGACGCACCCCGAACTTCCGCGCAATTTTCCCGGTAAAAATCAGGTGGCTCTCCCACAATGTGCCCGTAACCGATTGCTTCGCCGTAAGTCCCTCCATTGAAGTGCGGCGATATTGCGCGACGCCGACAACAATGGCCCCGCGCGCAGGGTTGGGTTTTAACGACTCCGCGGCTTTATAATGGTCGACTCGGGGGTAGGAGAACGAAGGAGAGAGAGACAGAGGCATTTTAATGAGTGGCCTCTCCCTCTTTCGGTAATAATGCACGAGGATCAAATGTCCGACGGGCCGCGCGCGCGCGGCGTGTTTGACTCGGCTTTTAACGCGGTCCGCCGCCGGGGAGAAGTTTAGCGATATACAGGCTCTCTCTCGCTTTTACATTGTTCGACGATTATGACCGTCGGGGGGGAGATCGCTCAGATTCGGGGGGTTCTCTCTTTTATTTCGGGGGCTCGTGTTTGCTTTGACGGATGCTGGCGGCGGCAGTGCACCGGTATGTTTGCTCCCGGGCTAATTTTGCGGAATGGATTGCCACGTGCTCTCTTTTTTCTTTCTCGCTCGTTTGGCCGAATATAAAAGTTTCGAATGAAATATGAGGACGCGCGAAATTCCGTAGTTATTTATGCGCTTACGTATATATATATATATACGCTTCGCTTTTTTATCGACGACGGCCGATAAATTCGCGTATAAAGATCGATCAACGTTGCTTTTAATTCACGCGGACGAAATTCCGTTCGTCGTTCAAAATCCAGGTGGAAAAACCGGTGGCGAGCGGAAGTTTCAGGAAAGTTTCCCGGCTTTCACCGTCGAGCTCTCCTCGAGTTCCCCGCGAACACTCCGCGCGGAGAGAGAAAAGTATAATAAAAGGACGCGCCGGCTGAAAGCGCTTGTCCCTTTTGGACCCCGATATTTCAAGCCGAATCGCCAGGCGCAACAGGAGGATCCTTACGCCATTGTTAACCATGCGACCGAACGGAATTTATTTATTTCCGTTGGACGGTATCCTCGCAATTTTCCGACTTCGCGCTCCGAATAACGATCGAGAGCGAATCCATTGTTCGGAGCGGGGGCTATTTTTCTTTGTGAAAAAGTGGACAATAACGCTTTCGGCGCTCCGAGAGATCGGCTCTGAATTGGTTTCGTTTTTCATTATCCGATAAGAACGACGCTTGGAATTGTCGGTTGAGAATGGCTTTATTCGACTTTTTATAAACGTTTTCGGCGTAATCAAGCGAGCGGTTAAATCCTCCAAGAAAACTGCACTTTTCATCCTAATTACAATCAGCCCAAAGTCCTCCTCATAAAATTTATCACCACCGGTCCGAAATCCTTCTCAAAAGACTTGTCAAGACTCGAGTGCTTCAATATGCTCTTTTAGCAGTGCAGCGCCGCCGTATCTCGGAAAGTTCGGATCCGCAGCGCGGCGAAAGTCTGCCGAGGACGGCGGCAGTGAAAAGTCGACACGATTTATCGGTCGGGGATTAATGACTCGTGACTGAATGAACGCTCGATATCCGCGAGGAGAGGCGCCCGTTTATTAAAGTATATACGGTCCCCTCGAGCGCAAGAGCCAAAATAAGGTGCCTTCCTCCTTTACGCGAATATTAATGCTCGGGTTTGGAGAGCGAAGTGTAAATAATTGTTTAATGACTGCTCCTCTTTGTACACGTTGTGCGCGGAGAAAGAAAATGGCATTACCGGGGGAAATAATAGCGAGACGCTGAAATGGCATAAAGTAGATTGCAGACATTCGCTTTTAATGCTAGATTAATGCGTAATTGTAGATGATTACGTCGCGAATATGCCGCGCGTACCTTTGCGGCGAGCTTCTAAAGCTCGTGAATTTTCGTGAATTCGTTGTGATTTAATTTAGGTTACTCAAACAAAATTTATAAAGTAATCATTTATAAAGTACGTTTTGATCGATGACTCACAAGATGCAGATCAAAAATAATTAAACCTACTACGAAATGGTGGAATTGGTTCTGAAAAAAGGTTGCGTTACTGTTACTTCACATATATTTTGTAAGCGAACGAACTCGTAAAAATTATCGCGTAAAAGCAGCGTACAGCAACGCACTTGAATATAGCAGAAATTATTACCCAGTAATAAACTGAAGTTTAGTATAAATAGTGCAGTAAAAGACATATTGTTGTGTAAACATTTCCCAGCATCGGCTCATTCATTCTTGTTTCAATCGACTATTTTTAATTCACCATCCCGGTGAATCATCCGCCGCACCTCTACTTATTTTCAAAATCTCCAGAAAACTTCTCAATATTTACACCAACTAATATAAGACTCCTCGGCAAACGTCCCTAAAAAGAAAAAAACGACGAAACTCTCTCGAGCCCGAACCCAAAAGTCTAATTTCCAGCGTGTAACAAGCCAAAAAGAAGAGCCACATCGCTCGTCGGCGCGCTCGGCTGCTCTCTCGGAAAGCGCGTGAAAAAAGAGGAAGATCCCCGAGAGATCCGAGGGGGAGAGAGCCAAAGGGTATTTTTGAAGGCTGCGGCAGCGTCCGACGGTCGCCCGAGAGATGCATCTGTTGCTGGAGCAACGCTCTGCGCGCGCATGCGGAGGAAAAACTGGGCTCTCTCTCTCTCTCGAGGGCTTTGCGCCTGCTGCTCGTGTTTATAATAACTCATCGCCGGGTAACGGCCGGAACGACAGGCCGTCTGTGTTTTCTTTCGAGGATGCGCGCCTGTAAGCCGTTAGGCCCTAAAGGCCGTCGAGGCGAACTCGCGGCGGTTTGCGGGTGTGTATGTGTGTGTGTGTTTGTTTTGAGGAAATTTTATGATCGCTGGCCTTTTTTATTTTTGTAGGCGAGAGAAGTCAATATTTTAGGGATCGGGTTGTTAAATTTAGTGCTTTATGCAAGGGCAATAACATGACACGTAACCCTGGTGGAAAATCTCCGATGATTTCCGATAATATCGCTGGAATCTAGCTAGATTTGAAAAAATGCGAAAAGAGCTCGAACGCCGATCGCTCTCATCCTTATTAGAGAAACAAAAATGAAAAATAACGTCTTAGCCGACACTGAATTGGCGAGGAGCGTATATTTTCTCAAGGCTTAGCCCGGCGCGCGAGA
Organism: Ormyrus rosae; assembly: GCA_035047165.1. Classification (NCBI taxonomy): domain Eukaryota; kingdom Metazoa; phylum Arthropoda; class Insecta; order Hymenoptera; family Ormyridae; genus Ormyrus; species Ormyrus rosae. The sequence continues at coordinate 18,841,809 of JAWWML010000062.1, forward strand.
CAAAGGAAAAGAGGATTGAAAAGAGAGAGAGGCCAAAGCCGGATAAAGAGAAAGGAAACGATCGACGATAATATTTAGACCTCGACTCTCCTCGCGCCGAGCGCTTCCTTACAGATGGACCGGGACATTTATCGCCGCGTGCAAAAACGGACTCTCTCTCTCTCTCTCGGGGAGGATAAATCCCGCCGCCGCCGCGGCGGCAACAGCTCGCTGCGGCTCTCAATGGAGGGAAAGAAAAGAAAGGCCGCGGCATAAAGAGAGAGAGAGAGAGAGAGAAAAAATCCAAAGGCGCGCGCTTCGTCCTCGGAAAAATTCCCTCTATTTATATCGGGCCCGCGCATTTGTATCGCTCGCCGTCGCCGGGCTTTTCTGCAACGCCGGCTATTTCGGTACAAACTCCCCCCCGCGCGCGCTTTTTCTTGCTTTTTGTCCTCTGCCTCCCCCTCCTTCTACTCTCTCTCCGCGAGAGGGTCTCCGGCCTAATTGAAATGGATTTTTTTGAAAAAACGTGCCCCCGCGGGTTCGCTTTCGGACAGTGGTTTAGTCTACTTGTGTGTATTTATGTCGCTGGTGATTTGTAGCCCTAATCGCGGCTCTAAATTTAAATGTAGCGGTTCGCGGAAAAAAAAAATTTGTCATTCGAACGAAATACTTTACTGTTGGAATACGTTATTTTAATATCGGCTGAATCATTGCGCGAGAGCTATTAGGGGGTAATGGATCTCGTTTTTCGAAATAGTAATCCATTCTACTTTAGTTCGAGAGTTGACACGCCGCGATTGAGGGATCTGATTGAATACCGTCGGGTTTGTATCGAATACTTTTAGAGTCCCGTCATCGGCGCTACTTTACTCGTCAATAAGTTAAATTGTTTTGTTTACCTTAGCACGGATATCACACAATTGTGTGCTTATTAACAGCGTTGATTATTTTTTATCAAATTTTCGCCGCGGAACGCATCGAAACACGCGCAATGTCAATCGAACGAGCCTCTCGAAATTCCCCACGAATTTCAAATTACACGAAACACGTCCGGCGTCCCTCCAGCTCACAAAGGCCCCCCGCAATCACGCGGCTTTTGATATTTCAGTTTTCCAAAATCCAGTGAGAGTCGATTTGTCGGCCCATTCATTCGCGCTCCGCTCTCCCGAAATTTCGAGCCCGCGGCGCCAGACACAGATATTCACCGCGATCCCCCTCGAAATCTTTCACGAAATCTTCCCCGTCGCGACGTTTTCGTTGCATCCGCCACAGCTGGAAGAGAGATCCGCCGTCGTCGCGCGCAGAAGGGGCCAATCGAACGCTCATTGTCGCGTCGTTACGCGTCCATTGAGGCACGCGGACGCGACGCGCGCCGACACGGCGAATCGAGTTAATCCAATTTGTACGCGGAAAAATGCGGGCAAGCTCCGCCGGCGGGGTGATCGCCCCCGGGTTGTTGTGTTTTTATGGGGCCCGGGTTTTTATGAGTCTCTTATTTTTTACCTGATGATTGCGCTCCGCCGATCGGAAGGGAATATATAGACTCCCCCCTGCCGCCGCCGTGTAATCGCGTTAGAGCACGACTGAGCGGACGCGCGTCCGGATTCGTTTCGAATTTTCGAGGTTTATATTGGATGTACGATGCGCGCGTAATCTGCTTATACGGTACTGAAAAAACGATTCAGACTTTCCCCGTATAGAGATTTGTGATTGAACGATTTTTTATTTGTAGTTGTTATACCCCTGCTTTCGAAGTTTCGTTAAACCGCTAAGTTAATATAAGTCTTTTTGATCTACAGACATATATTTATGAGCGCAATTAGTCGGCAAAAGTTTTAAAAATTTCTCCCCAGCGCCAACGACCTTCACTTCCAAAAATATACAATTTCACTAACCCCAACCATCAAAAATAAAATCCAAGGCAGTAATCCATTTTCTCCGCGCGCGCAAAACGAGCCTCGCGCGCTGCGCATGCATCATCACGTTTCGGGGGGAGGCGATCCACCTCCTCCGGCGAGGGATTTCCTCGCAATCATCGTTCATGCAAACAGCTCGCAGCCGATGCTCGCCGTTCTCAAGGGTAAGCCTCAAAGTATACAGTGATCATCGCGCGACGCCAAAAAGCCTATTTTCTTGTCTCTCTCTAATGCTCACCCACGCGGCTCTCTCTCTCCTCCCATCGCGGTGATTGCACGTTCTCGATCCCGGCCGCAAAAATTGCGCCGGGACGAGAGAGTACATAGGCATATAATGCGCGCCCGCGCGCGTGCCGGCTTTAAGTGAGATTTCCGCCGACGTAACCGCGCGACGGGTAACGTATAAAACGACCGTTCGCTCGATGTTTTTTTTTTACGCTCGATCGGTTACGTGGCAGTCGTATTTGTACGGGGGAGGACGATTACGGTGATCGATTAGAATGACGGCGCGATAAGTGGCCTCTCCGAGGATGGATTACCTCTTTTGGGGGCATTTCCGAGTGAAAAAAAAAATTGACAGTCACGATGTGCGGCGTGCATTTTTTTCGATTACAGCGTTTTAAGGTATATATATATACTCGGTGATTGGGATAAAGTGAAAATGCAGTTACTTACCTTCGCAGCCGCTTTTTCGTGAAATAAATTGTATAATAATACACTTCGTCCGGAATTTCGTTTTATACATTTTGCGCGAATAAAACTCGACTTTCGCATTGAATTTAATCGGATCGCGCAACTCGAAATAGTTGCATCAACGGGACGCACGGAGAAAAATCAATTATCGAGGAAGCATCGGATTCCGCGTCCCTTTGCGCGTTCGCCCGCGAATTATGGAAAAGCGAAAATATTCTCCTGCGCGCAGACACAGTCCCCCGTTTGAATACGGGCGTCGTATTCACGCGCGGCAGTTCCATCAAGAGCAATTCATTCCGACTCCCATTTACGACGCGAGAGAGCGAGAACCTCCGCGTTTTCAAAATCCTCGGCTCTACATACTCGCGCGCGAATGCCAATGCACAACGACGTCGAAAGCGGCGCAAACATATAACGATATATATATCTTTAGAGCTCTGCATCGATTCGCCGATTCTTCCGATCGGTCGGCAAATATATTCTCTCTCCTACGCTCTCGCTCTCTGTGTCCCGAGCGAGTAATTACGGAGAGCTCATTGGCGTAACGAGCGAACTTCCACTCGCGAGAGCTAAAACGGCTGTGTATAATATACGCTTTCGAAAGAATCGCGCAGCCTCCGCGGGAGCCAAGGTCGCTGCCTCTTTTTTCTCTCTCTCTCTATGTATTTTGCCGCGAAGTCGGTCGCCGTCGAGCGGAGGAACGAGCGCGAGCTCGAGGACGCGGGGCCGAAAGAATATGCCGCGGCGGGGGTGGTGGCCGATTGATGGTTAATTCAGCGCGGAGTTGCGACACAGCGGAGGCTCTTTTCAGGGCTTCCTAATCGGGTGGCGGACACGCCGCGGTGAGTTTTTTTTTTCTTTTTTACAATTTTATGCGCGCGCACGCGCGGTAGTTTGTCGAGAGATGGAATGGAAACTGCGCGCGTTGGATGCTAATAAGTGCTCTTTCGATGATTCGCAGTGGTTAATTGGGACATTTGTATTGCTTTATAGTCAGTATTACTTAATTATCTATGATATATGTATGTATGTGTATACGTATTTACACGCGAATAAGCTCGTTAACTGAATGGGTTTTGAATTTGCCAGGCGAACCGAATTTCGCGGGTAATGAATAGGCAAGCTAAATTAATGCTCATTTTCTAAAAATTCGCTACGCGAGTCTGCATATTTGATGAAAATTGTAATTAATTTGCAGCATTAATCTAAATAATTAAATTAGTTTTTCATAAACAAAAGGCAATTAGATTTTACTGTTTTTTACATACGTTAGTAGTCCCGTGATTTGTCGAACAATTGAAGATCGTTACATACCTGAAACAAAATACAAAGAAATTTTTAATAAAAGTACGTTTATCGATCGTAACATCTTTGAATGCGTTATTAAAGCAATTTTTCTTCAATTTTACGAAACATTCCGCGAGCATTTACAATCGCAATTACCATCATGATTTACCGATACTCTCAAACAAACTAATTAATTACGTTGTTAAACGGTATACCTCAAATATTAATCCCGCAATAAAACCATTATTCGCGCTCGCCAGCCTTCCCAACTAAATATTTTCCGACAAAAAAAAAAAAAATAATAATAATAACCACCGCAACATTTACACCGAGCTTCGCGCGTCGTAAAAGCCCGACGTGTGTGTGTGCGTCCCCCGCCGACGCGACGTCGTTTTAACGGGACGCAGCAAAAATCCCGGGGACCGGCGTAAATTCGCAATCCGGGCTGGCAGCTCGACTAAAGGGGCCTGCTGTAAAAAAAAAAAAAAGAACAGAGAGCCGCGCTAAAGAGACGCGAGTAACGAAATAACGAGCGGCGCGTACAGCTGCGAGAGGTAACAGCCCGCGAGAGAGAGCCGGGCGCTGTGCCGCTGCACAAAGTCCGCCTTCCTCGTCCGTGTGTATGTACGGCACTCGTCGCAGCCGCCTGCAGAGCAAACAAACCGAACGCCCGCCCGTGTATATATATATGTGTATACGACGCGTTATACGTATATACGGGTCTCTCGCGCGAAATGAGCCGCCGCGCTACACTGCGGAACGGACTGCGGAGGCGGGCTTGTAACGAGAAACTAACGCCGTCGCGTAAATATGAAGGGGCGCGAGAAAGAGAATCGCTAATGGAAAACAAAGATGCGCCCGGGATTTTGAGAGAGAGAGAGAGAGCTGCTGAAATTGTTTGCGCGAGATCGTGACTTCGCGAGGGCTGCTTTTCAAATTTTTATGCCGAGTGGCTCTTGGGAAGTAGTTTTTCGTTACTTCGTTGGGGTTGAAATCGTTAACGACTACTTGCTTTATATTTAATTTAGATTTATATCTTTAGGGTAAGCTGTTAAAATTAAATTATTTAGCTGCTCTTGTCAGTTCTTTTTTCTAAGTTACAAACTTAGTGACGAACTAATATATCTTTTTCAGAATTTTACCTTTTCCTTTCACATTTTTTTCACTTTTCTCTCTCGTTTTCACCATTTTTCACGTACTGCCATCATCAATTTTGTGCGTTCAAACTTATTGTTCGCGATATTAAAGGGGTTTTTTCGAAAGCCTATTTGTCACGGTAGGTATTTCAAACGATTTATTCTGGAAAAGAATTATATTTTTTCACAATACATCACACAAACGAACGTCAACGCGATAAAAATAAATGACCAAAAAAATTTAACGTTTTTAATATAGTAAATCCCAACTATTCCGGCTTCAAGGGACGGCTTTCTAATCCCGGAGAATTAGTACCGTATTAGGTACGAGAAAGTTTAAGGGCCGTAATAACGGCGGGGCTCTTTATGATCTAGAAAAGTCAAACCGTTAAAATCTTCTACCTGCTCTTTTAGCACCTGTCAACCATAAACCCTAATGAATAGAAGACACCTGCAGCTTTGCCAAAAAAAACAAATTTACCTGAAATTTCATTTTTTTCCCCGCTGCCTCACCCGCTGCTTTCAAAAATTTTAGTATGCTTAAAAAAATGTCTACGTTAATTAGGAATTATGACGTTTTTCTCCAATTAAGAATATTAGTTTATGTTAATTCCTTGAAATTTGATAAATTATCGTACTTTATCGTTCTTTTGGAATGACAAGTAGCCAGAAGGAAAAATTCACCACTTAATGAATTCTCGGTATTTGCCTCTTAAACATCAAAGTTTTAACGACGTCCAATCATTTGAATTATCTTATATTTTAAAATCCTACCACAAGAACTTTTTGCCGACCGTAAAAGGGGAGCTAAAAGCTGACGTGTGTTAAATTTATCATTTCATACATTAGTAAATCAATTTTGGCGCAATTTAAATTTAAAATTTGAGTTAAAACGAAAGTAAGAGGGTCATTACTTCCTTCATTGCTTTCGGAGAACCCGACATTGATACTAATGGCTTTCTAACAAATATTTCCCCGGAAACTAACAAGGAAAGATGCAGGTCCGCGGTTCATGCGAGTTTGGGAAAAGTTTTTGGATAGCAAAATATAAAGATAACAAAAATATACAATATAATTGTTTGAAATTATAATTGGGTTATGGAGATTATTACTGTCATTTGTTAAAAAAAAAAAGACAAATAAAAATAGCCCTGTGAAATTCAACTTCGAATAATTAATTATTGCAGGTAAAATTTCAAAAAAGAAAATGAAGCTAGACAGGAATCAAGGTTAAATTTGCATTTTTCAGAACTAAAAAATGTTAATTTGTGTATTAAAAATTTATGCACTAAATTGAACTTGAAAAATGCATCTCTTTTTATTTTTTACAAAATATCTCTAATAACCTCCACAACTCGACTATTCCGAGACACTATTTAGACAACCAAAATTTTGGTATTATACTTTCACATGTTGGTATCCAAAAACCTTCGTCAAAGTTCCAGTCGAATATGCTGTGATCCCAAGCCTCTTCTTGCAAAACCATAGCTCCGAGATCGAAACCACCGGCAAAAAAATAACGATAATTACAGCTCGGCGAAAAAAAGTTCCGGCACTTTCTCGACCCGACGGCGGCATCGCACGCAACCGGCACAATGCTCTCCGCACATACACTCCGCGAGAGAAAACGCCGAAGGAAAAACCGGCGAAAGAATCGGCAGCGGCGGCGACGAAACTTTCCACGCGTAACGGCAGCTCTTTCTCCTCGTCGCAATTTGCGGAGAGAGAACGACGCGCGATTCGACGAAAGAGGCTGAAAACCATAAATGTACCCTTTGTGCCGCGCGCGGGCAGCTCCCGGAGAGTACATGCCTCGGCGCGGAAACCCGTCGCAATTAACGCAATTAATGTACCGCTGTCATCTGCATAGTCGCCGCAGCCGCGCGCGCCGTTCTCGTTTTCTCGACTATGGCTGATTTATGTGTGCTCCTGCCAGTGGAGATTTTGCCCGCCGCGACGCGTGTAATTTCGAGGGCTTATACGGTGTTGAGAGCGGCGCGAGGAGGGCCTGTTTTCCGAGGAGTTTTTTATTGGACGCGCTGCAGTTCTGCGAATTGTACGTTATGATTTTGCAGAAGCGATCCCGAGCCCTTTCTTCGTGCGTATCTTGAGTATTTATACGAGAAGTGATTCGCGCGTTTGTAGAGAATCGTATTAGCAATTAGATATGCGCATGAAACGAATTTTAAATGTTCTACAAACGAAGTAGTATACTTACTTTGAATCTCCACGCGCCATTATAACTTCGGTAAGAGAAGGTTCTCGCGAAATAAAAAAAATTTTCTCACAGAAATCGCCGCGCCTCCAAGAATCCCCGATAAAACTTTTAATATCCCCAAACAGTCGCGCGCGTTTAAAAAATCCGACCAACTTTCCCGATCAAAACTTTTTTCCCGCGCATGCAGTCTCGGCGATTTCCCTCCCTTTCCTCCTCGGGCCGGATGTCCGAGTCGAGAGGAAGCGTGCCTGCCGGCTCGCTTCCAGCGGAGGTCCGAACGTGTCGTCCTTTCAGCCGACGAATTCTATTCGACAGAAGCTCGCCTCCTTTATATTCCGCCGGGGGATTATTTCGTGCGCTTTTTTTTATTCCCGAAGCGCGGGACGTGTGATTCTCTCTCTCTCTCTCTCTCGACGTGGCAGAGGCCGCGTTTGATTTTCGCCGTGGAGGGGAAATAAGACCTCATTGTTATCATCGCCGTGGTGGAGATTAACTTTAATGGACTTTGTGTCGAAGAAAGTTTTTTGTTCTCGCGAGGCCGCGGCGTCTCTTTGACTCGGCTGCACTTCCACGCATCGGGGGAGGGGGGATATTGTCCTTTTTCGAGTCGAGGAACAAGATGCCGTGCGTGTATAGAGGCGAACGCGCACAAAGAAGTTTTGGGTATTCATCAGGTATTTCAAGCGGATTGGGACGTTTGAATTTTAAAAAAAATGTGTCGATAATACTCGGAACGTGAATCGAGCCAGATATAAAAAACTATTCCCACTTTTCTTTTTATCCTCTCCTTTTGCGCAAACACATTTTCAAACTCAATAACGAACTTGAACTGCCTCGATTAATTGAAAAAAAAAAAGGAAAAAAAAACCTGCTAACGATTCATAAATTCATTTGCAATTTACGTAACGTCTCTTTTGATTTAAAAATTCTCTCCCCCCGTTATTCACGCTCAATGAATTTACAGCGGAGAAGTCGTTGAACAGTACGTAAATAAACTCAAATTCATATTACCGCTCAATGCCCGAAGTTCGTTTCGTTCGACGAGCCAGCAATAAGTTCACACATCACCCTTTTTTGCCTTTTTCCGCAACGACTCTCGGCCAGCTGCGCTTTCGTTACACGTTCGCTTTATCAATTCGACAGTTGTGCGAAAAAAAAAAAACAGAGAGCCGTAATAAAGTCCCTCGCGGGCAAATTTGTAACAACATCGCCTCCATTATCGGCGTTCATTTGATTTTACGTCTTCGATAAGCTCAGCTGTGTACGATAATCCGGCGTAAGTCAATGTCACTTCGAGCCGATCGAGCGTAAACTCGTTCGGGGTTAGCCTTGAGAATATCTGGCTTTTTATTCGACGGGCTTATGGCTCTTGCCGTTCGACGAGGCGCACGCCGAATGCATAATGCGGGAAAGGGCCCCGCATTAGTCATAAGTAATCTGCGGGGATCGTGGAATTAAAAAATTTTTTCGCGGTAAACGCGAGCGGAATTACATTCGTCGAAATTATAATGGCGTAATCGTTTTGCGTGAAACTTTCACTAAGGAACCTTGGCTGGTTCAAGGCGGAATTTAGACCGAATTCCTTTTATCGATCCTGCCAGATTTATTGGGCTCTCTTTGTTTCGACGGTGGCAAAAACGAACGATGTAACGTCTCTTCGCGACCTTCGCGGAAAGTCAGTGTGTTTTTAATGACGTTTAAAGCAAAGATCTTAACTTTACGCAATGTAACCGTTCTTTCCGCAAAGTTATACCACTAATTTCCATTGTCTCCTCAATTACTCGTCGCATTATGCAAATGTTTATCCACCTGAAAGCCCAACTCCGCGGCGCAATCCAATTGTTCGCCGACGCAACGCCGTGTCCTTGCCGGAAACGCGATATAAATACCCGCTAAAAGTCCCCAATCAGCGGGTCCCATCGCTACGTGCTCCAAAAACACACCCGTGCCGTCGATCGAAGTGTCTCTTTCTCTAAAAAGACTCTCCTCTCAACAAAGGCCAGGCGGCGCGGCGCGCGCCGGCCGAGAGAGCCGCGCGGGAGAGAAGGTTTTTATGAGCTTTACAGTTATTCGGACATCGGCCGACGCGCGCGGAGAGAACCGAGCGCGCCGCGAGTCGAGTCCGTTAACGGAGCTGTCGAGAGCCCCGCGCGCGAGGGAGATAGAGAGAGAGGGAATCGCGCGCAATTACGCGACGCGAGCGACCCACATCCATGAATTAGCGGGGAAAAGCCGCGCGCTCTTTGAAAAATTGCGCACCGCCGACGAGAGAGACGGTCGAGATATCCCTCCGGCTGCGGAGCGCGTTTTGCGCCGCGTCGCCGCCGCCCCGGGCTGTTTCGGAGGAATTACGGCGAGTGCCGGAGACGGGAGCTGATTTCGCGAGACAAAAGCTGTTGGCTACCGGAGCTATACGGCGCTCGGGGATAAGCCCCTGCCATTAGAATGCGCTCGAGCGAATTCTAAACGAGATCTCTCTCTCTCTCTCGCGCGCGCGAATGTCGTGGAGCCATTGTGCCTGTTTTTGCGTTTTTAAGTATAGCTTCTAATGACGGCGATCGGCTTCGATTCGTTTTCGTTTGAACGTCGCGCAAAGCACTTTGATGAATTTTTAAAATTATTCATCAGTCCTTTGGAAATTGCTATCCGATAGTCGGATATAACCCCCCCGAAAGCTGATCAAGTCTCGGCGAGCGATTTATTATTTAGCCCTCCTCTCTTCGACGTTTCTTTCATCCCGGTAAAAGGGCCGCGTACAATCCGAACGGGGCTTTCCTCTTCCGCCACGCGATCGCGTCACCGTAAAACATGCATTTTAGTGTGCGTCGAAGAGCCGCGAATCCCGCGGTGTAACGCGGCTGTTACGTAAAGTAATTTGAATTTGGGTTACGGCGACGGTAATAAAACACTTTTTACGTCGCTCTGAATTTTTTCCCGCCAAAGATCGTTCCTGCCCGAACTAATTGATCGGGCCTTCGTTATTTGCTCGATTTTACGAGCGAAATATTAAAAAAAAAAATATCTCCCTCAAGCGAATCGAACGATCGTACACTAACGAAACGTAAAAAGTCCCCCGCGCGTCAACCTTCGAATTGAATGATTTCCCAGAAAAACTTTTTGCACCCGCAATTCGGCGAACAGTCGTTCCGAGCGAAATCCGCGCGCGGCCACAGGGAATACATCCCACACCGCTCTGATTAACAAAGCACTCTCGCCGTTTAAGCGCTACGGTCCGCCGTTGAAGCGTGAAACGGGGAATGAAATTTTTCGAGGACGAGCGCGCTCCCCAACTTCCGGGCCACGTACACGATGAAATTCCCCGAAGTCGCCGGCAATTTTTTCCTTTTTTTTTACCTCTCTCGTCCCCCCGCGAAGCCCGCCGAGTCGATGATTCATCCGCGCGGCGATTCGTTCGATCGAATATAAATTGTCGCGTCTCTCTGTGCCTCGTCTCTCGAGCGCGCGAAGCGCTCCAAGTGTTGACGTCGACGGTAGATAACACGCGTTTTTTTTATGTCGTCTAGGCGAGCGGGGAGCGGCACTTTTCGCTAATTGGAATTTATTTTTGTCGAGAACGTAAATATTATGTGGCTGGGAGTGACGTCGTAAATTCGCGCGTAAATCGAGCTTTAACTGGAAAGTGTGCTATATTTTTTAAGTAGAAGTATAGGAGTATTATTTTTAAAAGAAAGTGTAGATACTTTGCGAAAACAAGTCGAAACACTCATCGGCTGATCTCCGTTCAACTTCTGTCGCACATTGAATAATAAGCGCGCATCTCTTTGTTCGAACGAAAATCGAACGTTGCTCGATCCGGCGTTTGCGCAAAAGCGCGAAGCAGATGCTCGAGCTTCGTGACTACATGCGAGGTCGCAGGCGGGAAAAAAATTCCCATTGCGAAAATTATTAGAATATATATACGCCGCAGCGCTGCACACGACGATGACTTGGCAATTAAAGCTCATTTTCATTTTACGGCTACGCGGGAGAGGATGTATATCGTAATGGCGGTAATTGAATGGGGGACAGGAATTTTTTGTAATTCGAGACTGTATACATTGTCTTCTCTGTTTTTATTATAAAAAAGTCTTATATGTTGCTATTTTGACATCGTTATAGTAAATGCAGGCAGAGGCGTAATAAAGGATATTTATATGTGCTGTTTCAAGTGCTTCTATTATGTTATCAGAAATGATATGTTTTATGAAACTAGACGGAGATCGTAAATGTTTTTGTAAGTCAAGGCGAGTAATTTAGTTAATGAAGGAGGGAAAAAATATTAAATTTTATTTGCTTTTAATTATTGTCATGAAAGAATTTTATTTGTAAGGATCCGCGTTGAAACAGATTTATTTAAAAATTAAAGTACGGCTTTTTATATTAAGTGAAATACTAAAATATCAATTGTTATTTTTAATAAAAAGAGAAGAGTTTTACGCTCTTTTAAATCCTCAAAATGAAAAAAGTTTTGTACCAGTCCAGTAGTTCGCGCGGCAATGCAATATAAAGCGGACGCGTCACAGCGAAACAGACCGTCACGTTTTCATTTTTTTTTGCTCTGGCGAGAAGAACAAGTTTTTGTTTTATGCAGAGGACAATTTTTTCACGCGAAACTTTGGAATTAATTATAACTTTTTTTTTATTATTCGCGATTTATGCTGCGAACCAGATTTTTACATAATGATGAATTCTGAATAATTGATGTTCCATTTTTTCTCTTTTTTTTTTAATTAATGTTTGTGGCAACTTCTCTTATTCTTTAGTAGAAGGGGGATTTTTTGCGAAGAAAATAAGAGCACTCGGACGAAGGAAGGAGTTTAGCGTGCATTTATTAAGCTGTATGATTTTTTTAACAAGTTGGGAATTGTTCCAAGAAACGCTTGATCCAATGCCAAAAGTGAAACTCGACACCGACAGATTTCATAATTAATATTTCTTCAAAAGTTTCCAACGGAGTTTAAAACAAAGATTTTCTCAGCGCTTTTCCATAAGTAAACAAAAATTTTACGAAAGCGATTGACCCGAATTAAATTTTCATATTCTCCGCTTTAATAATTCATTAGTAAGTCCGGGCTTCAACGCAATAAACTCTCATAATCCCAGCGTTACTTTATAATTAACATTGACAATGAGAACAAAGAGCTCATTGTTCCCCTTTTCAAGAATCTCTCACTAAACTCGGAATAAAGAAGGGAGCCTCTTGAAAAAGATTAAAACTAAATTTTTTAAAAAATAAAAAAGCAAACCGACGTTCGGACGTACAGCGTTATTGATATACATCGTTCCTTTTCGCGCTCCTTAAAACCTGCCAATCGCACATTTTACCTGCAGCGCCACAAAGGCCGTTAATCAAACAGAGGCTCTCCGCCCCGCGCAAAACGTTCCCTCGGCGCTGATTTTTCTTTTTTCCATCCGGCCTTCAATTTCCATTAAAACAATATTCATTTTTCGCCAAATCGCTCGCTCATCCGCCACTGAAGAACCTTCGCTTCTCCTCCTCCCCTTCTATAACGCAAATTCCCCCGCGTTGCACGCACTTCCGCTGCGCTCTCCCGCGCGACGTGCATCGTGCGTATACCTATTATACCTGCGACGGTGAGCGGCGCTTGGCACGAGCCGGCGGCTGCGGTTGACTCACGATTTTAGGTGGCTTTTGTCGCGCGCGGCTCTCTCGGCGAAACGGCTCTCTGCACACGCGGATCTTTGCAATTAACGCGAGAGAACTCTTTTATATCGCGACGCGGACGATGAGTCGCAACTAATGACGGCGCTTTGTCTCTCTCGTTTCAGCGATTCTCACGGGAAGCAGAGAGAGAACTTTGACGCATCTGGTTAGCAGGCTTTCGAGAAACCGCTTTCGGGTACAAAGCTCGGTTACGTTCCGGCACTGAGGATTTTAATTGCGGCGAATTCCAATTTTTCTGAAAGGAAAACGATGTTGCGAGCTCGGATTGTTTTCCGTCCCTTCCCCTTTTTATTTGTATAACGAATCCCGATGGCGCATATTGTGTACGCGTTATTTCGGAGACGCAAACAAAATGACGCCGAGACAATACGCCGGAGACGGCCTTATCTTTATCCGTTTTAAGGAAGATAAATCACGCGGGCTTTTCACCGACGAAATTGGAGATAACCACTCGAGATACGGAGCGGCCCATATGCATAATCTTCGGATTTATACGGATTTCGATCGGGCCGTCATTTCCTACATAATAATAGGATAAAAATTTCGAATCCTCCAATTTATCGGTAATGATCTACGAGATGAAATCAATTACCAGCGACAATGAGGGGCGCATCCCCCTTTTCCCCTTACCTTATTAATCCACAATTCAATATAAAAACACTCCGGTTCCAGAGCGCCCAAAATGATGTCCCGAACGCCCCGTTTTGACTTTTTAGCAGAGCGCGGCGTCCGCCGCAGCCGAGAGAGCCGAGCACGCGCCCGAAGAAAACGTACGCGCGGGGCCCGAGTGTTTACCGCCTTGGCGGGCGTAAATTCTACCGTTCTGGTCCATTGAGTGGCTCGCCGTCTGCGCGAGCCTCTTACCTCTCCCCCCCTCCGCCACCGCTCGGTTTTGGCTTTGAAAGAGAAGCGGAACGGTCGCCCGGGCGCGCCCGACAATGCGCGTAAATTCTATGAGGTTATATGCCTTCCCTTTGTATCTTTCAATCGGTTGTCCTTCCCCCCCCCTTCCTCCCTTTCTCTCTCTCTCTCTCTCTCTTCCTTTGGGTTTCTCTTTCTACCTCCGCTCTCCGAAACTTAATGTGAGCCCAAACGAGTTTGAATCTTATTTTTGGTCTCGCTCTCTCTCTCTCCCCCGTTCGCCTGCTCCTCGGTGCCTTCTTCTTCTCCCTCTCGGAATGTTGATAAGGAGACGCTCTTCGGTCGGGGAAAATTATTTTCTGAAGGACGGGGAAATTTATGGAGAAAGAGAGTCGGGGACTTTTTTTGAGTGTCGGTATGTATATATAAATAAAAATTGTTGCGCGGCCGCTGTATGTGGGATTAACTCTTTTTCAAAAGGAATTATTACTTTCGAAGCGGGAGAGAATATTGGGTGCTTTGAGATTTTTTTAAAACATCGATGGCAGATAATCTATATCTTGCGTTTATTATCTCTTACTGCAAATCAAGGAAGATTATATTTATCGTTGCTTTAATTGAAGAATACTTAAAAGCATACACTTTTGAAAAAAAAATATCGCGTATTAACAATCTCTTAGTTCAAGATTTACCGCACAATAAAGATTTAAAACGTTCTAAATCAACTTAATTTAAATGAATGATCGAGCGCACAAAGGAATAAAATACACTCCCTCGTCGTTAATAACGACAATAATTCTCCCCTTAACAATTCGAAAAAGACCGTTCGTCCTTCCAAGTTCAAGAACCGCATTGAAAAGGTCAAAAAAAAGAAGCAGAAAAGCAAAACAAAACAAACCGCCCAAAAAATGGCCCCCATAAAAAGAGAAGAAGCCGGCATCTTACTCCCCCGGTCAATTACGTTTTTTCGTGTGTTGGCCCTCTGATCGATTGGCTCGTTTTGTGTCCTCTCTTCCTCTCTTGGCGCAAAGTACGCGTAAGCGCGCACCTTTTTCCCTCCCCCGCATCGAGCGCGCGTTCATTGTCCGCGCTCCGCCTGTCTATTTTTCGACGCGCGACGGCCCATTTCACGGCACGGCTGGCCGCTCGGCGCGCGGAGAGCGCTTTTCCATTGAAAGAGAGAGAGAGAGAGAAGTACCAGGGAGGGATAGGAAAATAGGCGCGGGACAACAAAAAAAAAAGGAAAACTGGAATTTCGAGATTCCCGCCTGGCCCGGGTGTGGAAGAAACAACAATTACGGGGCTTACTTGTGGAATGAATTTTTGTATGGTTGCGGGGTTATTATTTGGGGAAGGGATTCGTATCATTAGCTGACGATGCATAATTTAAAGATGTAATATTGGAGTTGTAATTCCTGTATTTTCAGGGGGCATATTTCAGTGCCGTTGTTTTGTCAAGAATTGAAAATCATTTTTTATTAAATTAACATTAACGCGTTAAATTATTTATTTACGCAGCAGTAACTGATTTACCGAAACTCATCTTGCTTTATATACGAAAATCATTTCTATAATTCGAACAATGCAATTACATGCGCTAAAGGTATTATGATCCCGTTATGAATGCACTGCAGATGCATACATCTGCAGTGCATTTTCATAATACTATTTTGCGCAGTTTCCCGATAAAATTTATTTGGCGCGAGATATTCCGAAAATGTACAAAACACGGCGTTAAATTAATATTAGTCAGTATTAAAAACAGTGACTCTCACGCGAATGAAAACACGATAAATTTCGTAAAATCCATATTTCGCATTTCCGAATTGATATTTAATTTAAACGACATTCAGTTATTTTAAATCGAGGATGTAACTCTTTCAATAAAAGTGCACGCCAGTGTACCGTAAGTACGAAGGCGTATTAGTCCAAGATATTATAACTAAGCCCGAGAGGAAGAGGCATAGCAGGAGCACTGATAAAATGAGTCTGAAAAAGCGTAACCCAAGCCCCGTAAACGATCCCTAAAAGCGTAATCAAGCTGGAAAGATACAAGGAAGTCTCGAGCTCTGAGAGATCGCAGGTATACATATATATACCCACACACACATATACATATACAGCTCTCGAAGGCGCGCACCAACAGCTGTACTCCAGAGCGAGAGCGGCCGATAAAAATCTTATCTGTAACCCAGAGCGCAGTTTTTCTCTCTCTCTCTCTCTGGGCGCAGGAGAGAAAATAAAGCGCGCCTGTATTCCGGCGAACGCGAAGCGCCTAGACCGCCGAGTCGTCGGACATTGGCAGGTGCTTTTCTCGGTACCCTCCTCGAGACTCATTCTTTATACTCGCGCGCTTCTTCTTTTTCAGCGAATCGCCATACATCCGCTCTCTCGGTGGAACGAGAGAAGAGAGGCGTTCGCTGGCGTAGTCAGGCAACAACCCGCCTCCTTGCAAGGCTGATTAGATTCATTTCGAGTCGATAAGACTCGGTGTAGCCTTCGTACGAGTAGGCTTTTAAAGGCCTAGGAAAGAATCGCCCGATACATGATTGCAAACAAGAGTTTATAAATTGTGGTTTATAAGTGGCTCTAAGTGGACGATAATGCTCGAGTATATAAAGATTGAGTTATTCATAAAATTCTAAGTAGTTTAAGGCCTCTTATATAATGTCGCAGTACTAAAAAAATTGTGGTATTATACTGCGTCGTAAATTGTTGGATAATTGTTTTTGCTCCTAAAGTTCTGCGGTATATTTAATATTTTATTATACTGACAATTGCGTTCATTGTTTTCAAAAGTCACTGCGCAACCACGTAAAATCCTTCGTAATATTTCATTTAAATACAAAGAAACATACAAACTATGATTTTCTTCGGACGAAATAAAGCTTTCATTTTTATACGTTTCGACCGAACTCATTATCACGGTTCTTTATCACAAAGAACGTTCTATTCCAGTATTTCGTAAACATAGTCTGCCAACGATTATTTTCAAACGTATTTTCAAAAAAAAAATTCGCAACACACAAGAATATTCTCGACACATTGTTCAACCACCTCGACACTTTATTCTCTTCGGTAATGAAAAAGTGCCTTATCGAACGCATAAAAAGAGTTGGTTGCTATTGGAAACTTTGTGTACCGCGCAAAGCAAAAGCATTCCAGAATGACGCCGAGCGAACCTCGCTCGCCAGGCAAAAACCGCGTCGAGCGAAACCTGACTCTCGAACACCCTTCGAACTCTCGACAATTAACAATCGCTCCTAGAACCGCCTGCAGGTGGTGATTATCCTCGTCAACTACAAAAAAAAACAAAGGCCACCAGCCGGCAGGTACTTTCCGTCCTTCTCTCGAGAGGCCGTAAAAACCAGCGAAAATCGGCAGCCTCCAGACGGCCGAAAGTCCCGTCAGCTGTGCGATTGAAGAAAGGCCTCCTGCGGTCGGGCGACCAAAAAAAAAAAGGAGCGACTGACTCACCTTGGATACGCGCGTAGTGTTGGCTGGCTTCGGCAGCGGCGAACAGCAACAGCAGCAGGAGGAAGATCGAGCCGCTGCTCCGGTAATCCTTGGCTGCGGCGGCGGCCATCGTCCTCGGCTCCTGGGCAACTCCTTAACGCATGCTAGTACCCCACCGAGGAAGCGGGCCAACTGTCACACTCGCGAGTCCACCACTGCTGCTCCACCAGGCTTGTCGTCGTCGTCGTCGTCGTCGCTCGCGCGCGAGAGGTTAGGTTATCTCCTCGTGGATTTATACGCGTATACAAATACGTAGCGAGGCGGGAAACGGGGAATCTCTCAATTCATCGCGCACTGGGCGGCGCTCGCCGTCGGCTTGCGTCTCGATACAACGCGGGGAGGCGGTCCGCAGCGGCAGCTCCTGCACGACTCACGCAGCGCGCATATGTACACACGGGGGAGACGCGAGCGGAACGCGCGCAGTGCACCGCTCGACGTTCGGTGCCAGACTGACGTGACTCTCCGAGCGCGAGGGCCGATGGATAGCCGGCGCGCTCACACACCGACAGCTGGGTGTGTGTGTGTGGGTGAGCGGGAGGTGCGTTCGCTCGGCGAGAATTGTCGGAGGAAGGCTGACGGTCACGCTCGCGGTAAGCCCGAGGTTGTTGGCCCTTGCGGTCGCGATGAACCTTAGCGCAGTGGAACTGAGGGAGAAGTTTGTTTATTTGAAGGGTGGCGAGCTGTTGTGGAGCGTTTTTTTTTTTTGGTAGGTATTGCTTTTAGCGAGATTGAGGCGTAGGTGTAAAGTTACATTTTTTTTTTTAATTGGATGAATGAAATTGTGGGAATAATTGAAAGAGGGATAAGAGTTTCTTGAACTGTAATGCGGCGGACTTAGTTGCAAGCTAATTATCATTAAAAAGTGGAAAAACAGTGAGTCATTGGTGAACCGCTGGTCAGTCATGCGTGCGTAAAAAAATTGAACAATAATTTGATAACTGCTAATTTGTAAAAATGTAATTTGTTTTTTTAAAATACTACGTACTTTTAAAGCTGCAATGCTTAATAAAATATAGATTTTTGATGAAATTTTAATTTTGTGTCACAAACATTTCAAGGAATTTCGATGAATCAGATATTGTAATTAAGCAAATAAATTTATCTTTGTTGCTTTCTCGTAGGAAGGATAGAGGAAGTTTTGTGTGGCTAAACATTTTTCTTTTTTCAGTTGTTGACTAATGAGCACTTATTTAGGCTCGGTGAGTCGAAAAAAGTACTTTTAAAAAAATGTCTGTATACGCATGTGTTCACGCATGTTATTCCCTTGTAACTACTTTGAAATAGCACCATGGATCCGTTTCAAATTGAATTATTTAAAACCGTTTGAAAATTTTAAGGGTTTTTATGGATTAATTTGGATTTTAGGACTAATTATCTAAGCGATATTTGAAAAAAAATTTTCACTTTTCTTGAAAAAAATGGACTTTTTGCGTCGCATTTATAATTACCTTCAGTATACAAGTTATTTTTGCGATACATACAACGGTTTAAAAATAATGTATCGCATATGGGTACATTTTTGGTACTTTGAAATAACATGGAGCAGTTCCAAATTTTACCCAGAAATTTTATATCTGCTATTAAATAAATATAAGTTAAAAAAGCTTTGTATTACAATTTGTAATGCAAATAACCTCTCCCTCCAGTCTCACTATAGTACAATTATTTATTTTATGCACAGATATATAATTAAACTGAATTACTTCGTAAGATTAATGTTAAAATAATTTTCAGTTTAATTTTTGAACTGCAGCAGAAATTCGAGCAACACGTTCCTAAGCTTTGTTTCCACCCTTCTCATATTGATCAAACTTATTGTCTAGGTAGGAGCGAGTGCCCGAAGCCTTTCTTGCTACTCATAAGTCAGATTACCTTCTGAAAACATGGATACTTCATTCGCCGGATTGATAGAGGACATCGTAAAAGAATGCCGAGTAAGAGAGATAGAAGTCTCTCAGGACTTTGTCGCCTTTATAGTAAGTCCATATTTCGAATACCGTCTTTGGTCTGTATAATATTTTATTGTATTTTGTATTACGTAAATTACTGCTAAGTAAATTAATTAATGTAACAATGAGCATTATTTGTATTGCTACCTAATAATTTTTTAAATGACATTATTCAATATTATAAATATAATAGTCCAATAGCTTCTAGACGCTCAAAATTTCTGAAGCAGCGCGCTGCATTATCTAATTCCATTCGTCCGACTTTAATTTACGAATTAACAATGCCGTTAAAAGAACTTTGCGCAGTCAAAACACACGATAGCTTATATTGCTCATGATTTATCAACATGTTTAGGTGGCCCTCGTGTCTATGAGCTTAACCGACCAGCCGCGCGACTGCATCGGCGCCTTGGACCTGGAGGACGAGTCGAAGATACTCGACGTCGTAATAGAAAAATTGCGCAATAAATCCGGGACGAGCCTCGCCACGCTGAAGATTCAATTCTACTTTGCCAAACATTATCGGGACAGAGGTTGTTATTTTTCATCCCGCCCAATTTACGAATGAATCAATGTCGAATTACGCTCGATTGACGCTCGGCTTTGCTGGCATATCTCGGTGTAGATGCCTGGCAGTTCTGTAGAAACGTGCATTTATTATTCTTTCGAAAGATATATAATCTGCGCACATTGTCTTTTTTTTTTTATTTCTTCAGACAAAATAAATAAATGATAATTAAATTTTGCAATCTTCTAATTTGCTGTAAGGAAAATATTAACGATACATCATTTTTAGATAGCGTTATCAGAAAATACAGGAGTCGACTAACGAATAAGATTACTCCATTGATTACCGAAATCTGCGAAGAAACTAAAATAAATAACGCTAGGGAAATAGAAGTGCTTTACCAAAAAATGCTCGTTGTGAGTATACTCATAACCGGTATGGGAAATCCCAAGATTCCTGCAGTTTTGAGGTAAGTAAAAAAAGCAACGTTCACTAATTACGAGAACGCTGACTCATGCTTTAAAAATTTGTAACAATTGAATACGAGTACGTTTGCTTCACGAAAATGATTAATTTATTTAAAAATTTGAATGCTTTTCATTCTCATATTTGTGATTTATTTTCGTGAGCTATTGTCACCTTAGAATAATAAACTTTTTATATTAATTTACCTGGCAAAGAAAATGGTAAAGAAAAAAGAAACAAGCATTGCAAAAGCACGGAGACACTCCTGTCGCAGGAGAAAGCCACAAGCAGTCGTCGCTCGCGACTAAAATCGTATTTTTCTTTCTTTTCGCGCCCGGCAGGGAAGCCGCTATCGCCCTCCAAAGCGTTCTTCAGCCTTCGGAGCTTCCGCGCTACGTTACTTTATCGCGTCGGGAGAAGGAGGAACAATTGATGGAGCTGGTTTTTATCGTCTCGGGCATTCGTCTCTTCAACCGCGACTGTCAGCGCGGCGGCGAGGGAATCGATGACCGTAAGAAAAAGATGCATTTAAAAACTCGAGCAATTGCTGTATATATACTTCCAATTGGACGTTCGTCACGGGATGACGGACGGCGGTTTAATTTTTATTTGGGATACCGGTTAAGAAGGCGTCTGGGTTATTTTTGGGTCTTTAGTTTGCGTTTTCATTTGGTGCTTTGTACTTAATGAATATTTTTTTCAAGTCTAAGTTGCTTTTTATTTTGTACGAGAGTGGCATTGTAGTTTCAGGAGTTATTTATTAGTTTGTCGAGAAAATGCAACGATGTTTCTCAACTGCTTTATGTGCTATATTTTTAAGTCTTATCATTTATAAGTCTTATACTATTATTGTTGTTTTATTGAAGTCGTAAAAGTAGATTGATCAACTTGGCCTCAAATAAAGATTAATTTTGAATAGAAAATGACTTTGCAATTTTTACTTTCAAGATCAATTTAAAACGCAAAATATATCGTTTAAAAAATAAAACCTATTTGTAAAAAAAGGCTTAGCTGAAAAATCGAAATTTACAGCCTCAAGCTCTCTCTCTCTCTCTCTCTCTCTTTCTCTCTCTCTCTCTTCTCGAAAAAGTAAAGAGCTCGCGCTTTGGCGCTCCGGAAAAGTGCCAACCATTTTGCAGGCGGGCATGGTCAGAACGCGCTCGTCGATCATTCGGCTGCTGGAGTCGCTCATGGAAAAGGTGTACAAGTTCACCGCGATCGCCGAGAACGCCATACAGCAGCAGTGCTTTGGCAACGGCTTCGAGTACAGAAACGACGCCAAGAACTTGTCCTGGGTCATCGAGATGCTGGTGACCGCTCGGCAGCTCGAAATTTACGTCAGGTCTGTGTGAATGAATTCATTTACGCGCGAGGGAATGTAAATGGTGTTTTAGCGCAGCGGGAATGTTTCGTTTTCGTTTGATGCGATTGAACGTTATTTGTAGCTTTTGCACTGCTTATTAAAGTGAAAATAATTTTTTATTTACTGTGGTTAATATCTTCGTGACGGGGAATCGTAATACAATAGCTATTTGAATTTAAATATAAGAAAGTTTAATATTTGCAACAGGAAGTTACTGGTAGATTTAGAAGTTTGCGAAAACGAGATCAGCTGCTTAATATCACGGCTGCAATGCCGATTAAATCAGTTGCACCAGACTGTAAAGTACAGAACAGCTGTTCCTACAACTCAAGTTTACGTAAGATTATTTTGGGCTTATCGTACAAATAACATGTACTATTTAAATATTGTAAATAATTGTATAATTTATTTACTAGCCACAATTCATAGAGATTGCTCAAATTTGGATCAAGCTGCAAGATGAAGTTATTGTTTTAAGTTACATAAATGACATGATTACTAACTTGCAAAACTTATTCCCGGTAAAAAGATTTATTGATTTTATATACCAATATAAATTTAAAATTGTTTAAAATAAAAAGGCACTATTATTTTCGTAGCGAATAAAATCAAGTAATGAACGAATATTGAAAAGAATGCTGCACAACGTCGACGTTTTAACCGATGCCGAAAGATTAGAGCAAACCATGGGAAAATTAATACGTATAAACAAATTAAGATACTTGTTATTTGACATGAAAAATTGTAAAAGAAATTTAATTCAAGTATACAATTTTATTTACAGTCGAATGTGGAGAATGTCCTCTTGCGTATCCCGGCGGCGACCTTAATTTCGACAAAGTAAATTTACAGGTGAGGGAAGGAGGTAGCGAAATTTTTCAATCATCTCCGTCCACATATTGAATTTGTCTTTTTAAGTTCCTCGGATTTTGTCCTTGGAGTTTTGCTATTGGGAAGGGTGCACTGATCCCCGGTAATCCAAATATTGGCCTGGCTGAGTGGAGAGGAACGTGTTTCGCTTTTAGCTCCGTTGAAGCTGCTCGACAATTTGGAGAGAGCCCAGACAGGTTCGTATCGCTATATTAAAACTGCGAGAATTTCAATTTTTCCAATTTCACGTGTGTAAAATAATCTTCTGGCATACTTTACAAGGACTTATATAAACGTTGTTTGCATTTATTGATGATATTAATTTTTAACCAGCAATAAAATTGAACAATCCTTAAAACGAATAACAAACACTATTTGTACAAAACTGTCTCGAGAACAGAGTATGCTTCAAATAGTAATATTATTCTAGCAGTTTCATATTATTTGAATGTATTATATACATATAATAATATCAAAAATTGTTATTTATTATTTGATAACTTTAATTTCCAGATACATATATGATGTTTTCGAAGTCATAAAGAAACATCAAGAATATATCCACCTGTTTCAACTTTATAAAGAAATATATATCATGAAAGAGAAGTATACAAAATTCAAAAATATAAAAATCATAATATATTCTCACACTATTTTTTCTTAAAACATAATTCAGTCATTTTGTTTTTGTCAACATTACTTCATTATTATCGACAGGATTAATAGTGCATTGTACAACAAGGGGAAAAAGTAAGCTATTTTTAGCGAGGGTGAGGTGTTCTGCCACGAGTCAGAGACGAGTGCTGAAAACGTCACCCGAGACTGAAATAGCTTTTCTTCCCGCGTTACACACCGTGTTTTTTTCAACGAAGGCATGAAGAGCCCTCTTTTCGGTGTTAGAAAGTTGGATCATACATTTCAAATCGTGCACAGAAATCGTACGTAAAAAGTTGTTTAAAACAGAGAAAAAAAAAATTAAAAAAAAAATTTGTTTTAAGTTTTAAAAATTAAAAAAAGTGACTTAAGTTTACTTGTTTGCCTGGTAAGCCCCGTCGGATGCGGGAAAAAACGTCATTATTCCCCGTTTGGATAAACAAGTTTATTCGATTTTCTACGCTACTTTCTAGCGTGAAATGAGGGCCATTTCATGCCTGAGTTGGGAAAAATATATTAGCTTATTAATATTTTATAATATCACATGATGACATTTTCACCTCTGATTGCATTGATATAAAATTTTAATCATCAAAATTAACTTTTGAATACGTAAAGTGGTTCAATAAACATTTTGCAATGCGTGACTACGTGTTTCATAAATCTTCTCGATGATGATTTAAAAGGATTTTAAATAAAAAATTTTATTTCGATAGATTTTCTAGTGAATGCTGTTTGCCGTTGAAAGTTCTTCATGATCGAGAAGTTCAAACCGAGACACATGTGCTTCCTGTATTAATCAACAAGGAGTACTCACACAGTCTTTGGGAGCATCGGCAACAAGCATTGCGATGGGTACGTATCAAAATATTATTTGTTATTTATTAATTAAAATATTCTTCAACATTTAAAGAAAGTATTAAACTTTTATTAAAAAAAATTTATTTTTAATGTACGGAAACTAAACTACTATTTATTAACTAACTCTACACGTTGAGAAAAAAATGAAATTACTTTTTATAAAAACTTGAAAAAGTTAGTTTAAATCATAATTTAAGCTCCGCGTGTGTAAAACGTAAAACCTTTTAAACAATTTGGTTAGACTTTAAAGTTACCAGTAAGTAATAGAATTTTTAATCATCTTATTATAGGCACGGGTCTGTCAATGTTTGACCAGAAGCACGCAGACTTACAAGTCGCACTACAAGAGAGGTATTGTAATACAAACGTTGGAGACGAAAGATAAAGAAATTCAAACGCGCAAAGATGCTGGCACAAATACAACCAGGTTGAAGAAATCCATTTTTGGTTTGCGCAACGAAAATGATGACGTGGAATTAATTGAATGCTCCTTAAATGATCATTAAAGATGCTAAGTTTTTAAAAGCTGCTTTTTTCTGGTTTTAAAAATGTTTTAAATGATATGCTTTGATCATTTCATTCTCCAAAACCGATTATTCAAGTTCAATGCAACTATTTTTCAAAAGCTCGTTGCAAGTGACAGGAAATAAAAATAAGATGAAACCAAAATTTTAATGAAAATAAAATTTTATTTTTTAAACTTACATTTATTTCAAAATTTGTAATGCAAGAATAATATAAACGTAGAATTGGCGAAATCGAGAATTACCCGTTGTGATAATTAAGGTAAATCAAATTTTGTATAAAATATCAAATAAATTGCTTTTTATAACGACTATAATATAGAAACAATGATTAATAATTAATTGTTAAAATGCGAAGAATATTTCTTACATTTGGACCTGATTATTTTGTTATTTTTTAAATGTTTTTATGATTTTATTACAACGTAAAAAGTATAAAATATTTAAATAGATAATTTTGAATTTATAATAAATATACTTTTTTAATAAATATATAATTTTTATTATTTAATGAATGAAAAGATTATGTTCAGTCCTTAAACGATTTTGATTTTTTAAAATCAAAAACTTATCTTTCCAAAATACAAATATTACGTTCAAACCTTAAAAGTTTTTGTCACTTTAAAATTAAAAACTTATTTTTCATTCGAACAAATGGATGAAGTTGCATCGCCCGGTTGAACTTTTACACCATAAACGTTGATTCCAAGTCCGACATAAAGGAGATTACCAATGCTTACTCGTAACCCGAACGAGTCACAACCTACTCCACCGTTGATAATATTCAAATTGACAAGAGAGCCCAGTTTCAGAGGAAGATTGGTTTCAATGCAAGTGATTCTGTAACCTTCGAAGCGCTTGTTAATTACTGGTTTTCCAAAAAGGAGTATCTAAAAAAACAAACAATCCATCTTCTCATAAGAATGCGCTAAGTATAAAATTATTAAAAAATGTTTTAAATATAGGCTATTGAAGAAGTGAAATAAATAGAAACGAGATTATAAAAAGACATCGAACTGCACTTACAATCTAATAAGAAAACGTCATAAGGCAGTCTTTAAGATTTACTTTAAAAATATAATGGCTACAAAATTTATTAAGAGCAGTCTTGGCTCAGGCGGTTAAGGTATCGGTTTGTTTACCTAAAAATATTTGTCGCAAATGGAAATGCAACATTAAATAACTAAATTAAAAAAAAATGATTAAGAAATCTAGTAATAAAAAAATATCTTCAATTACCTGTACGAGTGGTTGTGACATCAAAAGGGTATCACCAGGTTCTCGGTCACAAATTGATGAGCTTTGAGCGTTAACAATTGTAATACATGCTAAGCAAATACAAAGCATAGGTTTAAATTCATACATGACGAGCAACGAATATTCTTAAATGTACTATTTATTTAACGGGTAATGTCTTACGATCAGATTCGTGTTCATTAATTTATAACAGATCTACTGAATTTATACTTTCATTTATCAAAAAATTGCAATTTTTTCTGCCAAATAGAATACATTGATCCTTTTCTAAATAAATGAAACATTTTTTTACCTAATTAGATATGGAGTTAAATAGCCTAGTAATAACAGATAACGGCTTCAGCATCTGCCGTAATCTCTTTTTTAAATATTGAAATAGACTGACAGTAGTAATTTTAGAATAAATCTTCATCCTATTACGCCGTTTCCTTGTTATGCAATTCAAACTAAAATAATTTTTGTCGCTAAAGAAAAAAGTTTAAATATTAAATAGAGTAGTTTACAATAATTACAATATTTTACAATAATTATCCGTTTCCTAGCTATTTTTATCGTAAAAATAAACAAAGAAGGAAATTTATAAAAATTATTTTATGCAAGTGTGAGAGTATTTTATTTAAAAAATTTACAGCCATTTTTTATTTCATTTGATCAATTATACAAAAACAAGAAAAAGTATTATTGCGTGTAGTTTTATAAATATTGAATAGAAGATAAATAACCCTTTTAAATTGAATTTTATTTATGAGATTGTGAAGGATTATAATACTTTTATAAGTAATATTTTTAATAAAAGTATTATAAAAGTCTTAAAGAATTGTTGAAAAACGAATTGAAAAAAGATGCGAAATAAATACTCAAAAAGTTTAATTTTATATACAAGAAAATATTATTTATTTATTAATATAAGTCATACCTACAGTGTACAATATCCTGTTTATAGTAATAAATATATTTAAGTTATATTTGTATGTAACATATAACTATGTGTTTAGTTAACCATTGTCGACTCGAATATGGTTTGTTACATTTATAACATTTTAGTGGATTTTTTAAGATCCGTTTCTGAAAAATTTTCTAAAATTAATTTTATGTTTTTTATCATACAAAACAATAACTAAAAAATGTATTTAAAAAATGTTTTTGTAACATGCGAACGATTTTCGCGTTTTTCGTACCTCTTAATCGGGACTAAAGTGACTCTTTTTTGATCGGCGGGCAAAAAAGTTATTTTAGCGGGCAAAAAAAACTTTTTTGCCCTATTAAGCGTGCAAAAAATTTTTGTTTAGACAGTTCAAATCAATTATTTATTTACAAAAAAAAATGAATATTACCTTTATATAATGTTTGAACAAGAGCGTGGTTGCCGTGTCAAAAAATAGCTTAACACGTACGAAAAAAACGTGAAAATACGTCCGCGTGTTACAAAAAATATGGTGTGCACCAAGGGTTAAGTGGGCAATTTGCCATGGTAGATTTGTAGATTAATGTACAAGGAACAAAATGAGCTCTCTTACACATCTAAATCGGGTAGAAAATAAAAATTTCTTGAAAGGCGAAATAACGTTGCCTTTGTTATCGATATTTCAAAATGTACTAAACGAAATTGCGTTTTTAATTTTTTTTCTTCAATGTTACTTTCTCTACTTTTTCGTACATTTATTATTGAAATTGTTAGATTTAAAAATTTAAAGATACAGATTTTTTTGTAAACCCTAGATTTTGTCAAGGGTACTACCTTAAAATACTATTAGTTAAGGGACAAGGGACAAAGTAGGGATAACCGAAATTTCTATAAATAAGGATTCATAGGACTTGGAAAGATCATAAGTAAGACATTAAATATTGCATCAATAATCTGAATTTAATATGAAAATAATTCCTTGGTAAAATTTTTATTGATTTTATGATTTACGTGTAAGAGAATGTTTTATACGGCTCCGTTAGAATTAAATAAAAACAATTACTATATTTCATGTTATTTCAGTTTTTAAATTCAGGGTTACAGATACTTAATTCATTGTTGGACTTAAAGTACTTACTAAGTCCATAAATCAAATTAATTTATGATTTAAATTTTGACTAAATCACAAGTCCGGGCTGACTTATGATTTAAATTTCGACTAAATCACAAGTCCGGCCGGACTTATTATTTAAACAATCGACTAAATCATAAGTCCGGTCTGACTTATGATTTAAATTTCTACTAAATCATAAATACGGCCGGGCTTGTGATTTAAATATCGACTAAATCATAAACCCGGCCGGACTTATGATTTAAATCGACTAAATCATAAGTGCGACCGCCAGGGAGAAAAAATCTTATTTTACAAATCTGCAGTGGGTTTCGAAACAACGTAATTTTTCTTAATTTTTATTCAGTTAGTTTTTAATTCGGCACCGTTGGTGTAGTACGCGCTTAATCTTGCTGGCTGGCGTCGAGTCAAGCTGATGCGGGTGCCATAAGTACAGCACAGTAGACTCAAACTTTGTATTAATTGATAGAAAATAGTACATTGTGAACCAAGGACGCACAACAGCACATTCCTGCCCGTGGTGCACATACTCTTTTCGATGTTGCTGGCGCAAAATTCGATTTTCAATGCCTATGTCGCGGGCGAAAAATTCACGCATGCGATAGCATGCGTGCTGGAAAATCGTTTTCGCTTCAAATATTGCTGAAAGTCCAACTTTTCGAAAAATGTTTGACGGTAAATCATTTAATTTTTATATAATTTAATAGTTTTCAATGTATTTTCTTTACACTCATTGTGATACACGATGGCAAGACGTACAACAATAAATTCATTGGGTTGCAAACCATTTTCAAATTATCATTCTTATTTTTAATGTCTCTTTTGTCTTTCAAAAGTTGCTTTTATTAATTAATAAAACGATAAATACAAAATCAAATATACTTTTACTTAAGATTTAGTCAAAATTTAAATCATAAGTCCGGCCTTACTTATGATTTAGTCAATATTTAAATCACAAGTCCGACCGTACTTATGATTTAATCGAAATTTAAATAATAAATCAAACTGTGCTTATCATTTAGTCAAAATTTAAATAATAAGTCCGACCGCGATTTAGTCGAAATTTAAATAATAAGTCGGCCCGAACTTATGGACTTGTGATTTTTTAAAATCACAAACCTGGAACCCTGTTTAAATTTAATATTATTAAAAATTAAGCGCGCGTGAACTCGCTAGTTGTACATAAAAGTAAATGGACGTTTTAAACGAAAGTAGGACGGTTAATAATTCTTAGGATAGTAAATAATAAAAAAATCTAATAGTGTATAATAAAATAATCATTTTATTTACAAAGTATAATTCATTTTAAACATTGCAAAATTTACAGAAAAATTATTAAATAATTGGATATGCAACGCAATCATATACAAATAAAATTGATATAAAAATATTTTACTTTCTCTCTAGCTCTAAAA
>JAWWML010000062.1:18876958-18898720 GCA_035047165.1 Ormyrus rosae
CTCTTCGCCATCAGATGCTCGGCAATCTTAAGAGCGGCGTCGCGGTCGCGCCTCTGAGCCCTTTGGGCTACTCGGCGCAGCCGCAGGCATTTCTGCCGCAGCTCCGCGATCTCGTTCGTCCACCAGTAGGCAGGTCGCCTGGCGCTTGTCGCCGACTTTCTCGGTATCGCTTCCTTGCAGGCTTGGCGGATTAGGCGCATGGTAGCGTCCGTCACCGCTTCGGCCCGTTATTTACATATAATAATTATATCGTATTTGTTATCGAATGCTATTCTTAGATTTTTTATAGAATATACTAATCCTTTAATTGTTAATAGAAGTTTATGAAAGTTTTCTTTTATTTCTGCTTGACATTTAACTATCAAATGCGTCGATGATATTTATTACAGGCTTGTAATTTAAGTATAAATTCGCGTCTTTCTAAATTTTGTCATATATTTTTATATTTTAAGATTTATTTATCAAAAGCTTTCTAATATTAGTTTCTATGGAAGCTGCCTTGCTTGCTGCTTTATTATTTTTTAAAAATAAAATTACCTTTGCCTTTTATAGAACACTGGTATGGGATACAATTCCATAAGTTTTATTATCATTTTTTTCATTTTCTCATGTTTTGTTTTATGATTTCTTTCTTCATTTATTTTGTTTTGTTTTTATTTTATAATTAAATTTAAGCATTTTATTTTTTGAAGTTGAGTTACAGGGCCAAGTTTCAAATCAAGTTCAAAGTTCCTTTCACGTCCGACAACTTTGGAACAAAATCTGTTTTTATTTCGTTTATCTGACGCGAGATATACCCTGCAATTGCATATAATTTATAATGGTCTGATAATTAGTATGAAAAGTTGTAAGCCTAAAAGTTATAAAATTAACAATATAAAATTAATTTTAATTGAAAAGTATGTAGTTCTATTTTTAAAGCGCAATTTATAATTATTTGTAAAAAGCAATTGTACGTGATAATCGATTAATCATAAAAGTTTTTTTCTTAAAAAAAATAATAAATTTATGTTATTTCGTAAATTAAAGGAACAAATTTGAAAAATTTAATTTTCCTTTGCCACTTTACACTTTGGACAATGATTATTATTAAATTTAAATATTACATATTAATTTGGACTATTTACCACTTAAGCCATTTCTAGATTTTATGATTTCTAAAATTCTACCTAAAGAAATTAAAAAATTTAATAATAAAAATAATGATAATTTAGGTAGATAAAATAGAAATAATTAATTAATATCATACGAATAAATGATAAATAACGCAATAGCACTCCTTAAAAAAACGCAACAATTAATAAAATTGTGCGCAGTAACTCAATGTGCACGAAAACCCGTTTATCTTAAAATTTCAAATACGCGTAAAATTTCGAGTATTTTTAAACATTGAGCGTGAATAGATTAGAACTTAAGAATCGTCTTTTTATTATTCGCACTCCGAAAATCTACATATTTTAGCGAGGTGATTCGGTAATTACGTATGTTAAAAAAAAACGTGCCGATAATCAGAAACGAACCACGGCCGTCCCAACGAGCGGAGCGAAGTGTAATAAACCAACGCTCGGCAAAGACGAAATGCGCGCGAGCCTGTGTTGATGGCGCCATCAAAATAATATATGGCCGACGATCGGCGAACTATAATCTTTCTCTCTCTCTCTCTCTCTCTCTCTTTCGCTTGCACTTGTGTGCGACGTACGATGCGCGCGGATTGGTGGAATCGCGTACTCCACCCACGCAATATACAAACTAGCGTGGAATCCAAAAGCCTGTGAGACTTGGCCGCTCTGTCTGTGGTCGAGAAGCGGGAAAATCTGATGCTGCAGGGCACCACTGGACGAGACATCCAAGTATAATATACACCATGATATATATAGATATATAGGGGACTATACTTGCTTCGGGGCGCGACTGCACCCCTTGATATTTTAATTAAGTCTAGTTATAAAGAATATTTCTATGTCGAATTCATCACTTTAAAACGTTAATATTGGGACATGCTTGCGTATTGGCTTAATTACTAACATTATTTATTATAAATAAATATTAAAATTAAATCAAATGAATTTTATTAAATCGCATTAAAAATCAGAAAAATTAAAAAAACCGCTGCTATTCATTGCTAAGTTAGTTTATAATTCCTCAAACTAAAATTATTGTTCCCTTACATTGATTATTAATAAAAAAAAAAAAAATAAAGTAACTATTTTTAAAAATGTTTTAAATATCGTTCGGCTAATTGTAATAATCTTTTTTGATACTCAGTGCGCAGCGTTTTGATTTTTCGTGGCAGTGGCAGGGTTTTTCGTGTTTCCTTAAATTCTATGTTCTACTAATATTTTTTAATTTTAACATACTTTTACAGGTAAAGAAGAAAAATATAAAATATAGTATTAAATACGAAATGAACTGTGAATAAATGCGCAATTTATAATATAATTTGTAAATAATTTGAAGAAATAATTTTTATAAACAGCTTTAGACTGTAAAATAAATTAAAGTACTATTTTTAAAATAATATAAATGAATTTAAGGACATAAAACAGAAGATACAAATCAAATATGTGAATTTTTTATTGTATTAAAAATTAAAATATAACAATAATGTGTACATAACAATTCATTTCCTGTAAAACATTATATAAACCTTAAATTACTAATTATATACAACATTTTTTTATATTAATTTTTTAAATATTCTTTTGTTACTTATTGAATGGTAAAAAATGTAATAAAATATATATAGTGTACTTATTACTTATTATTTTTTAATTAAAATCTGTCAATTAAAGAAATTTTTTAACCGTGTGAACCTAAACCTGCATTTGTAAAAATGTCTAATTCATCTTTTTTTAAAAGAGCCATACGAACATCTTCTACATTAATTGCAATTTCCTTTTCATTATAATATTTACATCTATCTAAAGCACATGAAAAAGATAATCTAATCATTTCATCAATTAAACATTCGACAGCTGTAGTCATGAGAACATTAGCTGTACAGTGTGAAATTCCTGGAATTATTTCCTCATTGGTTAATTTTATACCAATTGATTGTGCTGTCTTGTTGATAAATTCTTTAAGGGAATTTTCAGCTTCTGGATATTCCATTAAAACTACTGATTTATTTTCAAATTTCATATCATTTTCAGCATGTGAAGAATTAGGAATATCAACTGGAAGATTATCTACATCTATTTCCTCATCACTTTCATCATTTAAATTTTCAGTACTTGGATTAATGTTTTGGCATTGTAACAACCACTCATTGAGATCATGACAAATTGTTGAAGTAGATCTATATTTATCAAAATTTTGGAAATTTTCAGAATTTGCTAAATTATTGATATTAAAATTCATAAATGGCGTGTAGCAATATCTTCTAGCCCATATGATGAACTCTTTGATGGTGCAAATATCACTATTGCCTGTTATATCTTTAATATCTTTTACAATATTAAGAACATATTTTGCTCTACACCTTTCCATGGAATATTGCTTAATTTTAGAAAATTTATAAAATTCATCTCTTCCACAAGCATAAGGATGTTTTATTTTGTAAGATAAATCTACTGATTGTTCAGTGATTAAAGGCATTCTTCTAGTAATAAATTTTAAAATACTCAATAAATTGTTAAATTTTGCACCTCCTATAGAACTTATCAATGTTCTAATATTTTCTACATCATTAAATTTGTTCTCTGATGAAAAATTTCTAAAACTTTCAATTGTCAAGAACTCTTTGTTTTCTTGTTTTTTATTTACATTAATTTGATTTTCTGTTTTATTCACATCTTTATTTACACATTTTAAGTCATTAGTTTGAGAAACTTCTGTAATATTGTTAGATAACAAACTTGAGTTTATTTTTAAATAGTCATGATCATTTAAAGCATGACAGGTTGTTGTATTTGAATTTATACTGGTTTTATTTGTTGAATTTGAATTTATACTGGTTTCATTTGTTGAATTTGAATTTATGCTGATTTCATTTGTTGAATTTGAATTTATACAGGTTTCATTTTTTGAAATAAAATTTTCTTTGTTACATTCATTGAAATTTTCTGCCGGAGCTGTATCCATTGAAGTAATCCAAATATCAACTACTGTTTCTGAGCCTATTGTTTGAAGTCCAGTAAATGTCCTGTCCAATTTTAAATTATGTATAATGTCAACCGGTTTATCACATGAATTTGAAAAATGTAACTGAACTCTTACAGGAAATTCACCCCACCCAAATCTAGATAAATGAAAAGGAGGAGATGTTAATTCAATAACATCATTTGGCTTATAACTAGGATGTAAAAAGAAACGAACTTTAGATACAAATTTTCCAACATCACATTTCTCACTGTCTCTAATATAAACAGTCCATTTATGACTAGCATTATCATCTCTAAAATCGGGTGGAATCCATTTAGATATATTTCCAATAATAAGACGCCTTTTCATTTTTACATTTGTATTTAACACATGTGGAACAGCTGTATTCTTTGAATAAATATTTTCTGAGCATTTCTTTTTTAACCCAGGTAATTCATCACTATTCTCATCAGTATTTTTTCTCTTTTGTTTTTTATTTATTTTGAATTCTTCAAAACAATTTTCTACACCTTCTACTTGAGCATTAGGTAATTTCTTTATAGAAGAATTTATTGTAGGATGTGGACGAGTTTGTTTTAAATTTTGGGTATCATTGATGCAAGTATTTTCTTGATTATAAAAATCAGTGACTATTGCAAAACGTAGATAATGTAACATTTTACAAGCTTTATTAAGATTGTTGTAAATATTCAATATTTCTACTTTTTTACTTTCAATTTCTTTTAAAAACTCAGCTTCTATTATTGTAGAAATTTTTTTCGATGTATTTGTACGAGCATTATTTTCAAACACATTTTGCCGGTTTAAATCAGCTTTAAAAAGCATTTTGTAGTCTGGATCCTGGCTTAATATTTCATCATTTTTTAATCCATCCATTTTCATTAATTTATTAGAATTTTCAGATTCACAACTTGCAACATTAACATTTCCTGGTTCACATATAACTGGATAAGGCCTGATACCGATAGAAGATTCTATATTGTGGCTTGATAAAATTCCAGGTTTTATTTCTTGAGGACTTTGAGAAAATTCATCAGTAAACTCGAACTCTTCCTTCATTTTATTATTTAAAGCTTATTTTAAGTAATCAAAATAAATTATTCTATTTATGTAGCTTATAAACGATAAGAAATAAATTTTAAATTTTAAATAAGATGAAAATGAAACATTTAAATTTTCATCACGCAAATTTTACACTTGCCGGAAAATCGAACTTGACATCGACAAAAATAGATGTGTTTATTGGACGTGTCAAATATTTTTAAGCCGTCATAATAGCCCTTGTAAGCGTACTCGATAAAATTGATTTTTATCATACATCATTAAAGATGTAAAAAATCCATACTTTTTTTTTGAATTGACAATCACTTTGACGTAATTATATTGACTGTTTATGAAAGTTAGGTTATGTTCGAGTAAAGATGCACAAATTGCTAACTCACAAATACTGATTTTCTAAAATTTTATAATTGATAAATTCAATACTTATAAAATTTTTTGAACGGATTTTCCACGTATTTTCTAATTATATTGAATAATCCTTATGCTTGCATGCCTTGCGTACATAGGACTAAACATGCTATAGTAAACTGTCAACATGCTGCTATTTTGTCTATATAGTGTCAGTCTAGTGCGTTACAGTACAGTCGAATGTCACGAAGGTTAGGTTATTCTGATCTTACAGCAACAAGTGGATTGAAAAAGATCAGAAAAATAGTGCTATTTTGTCAAAAAAAAAAAAATGATGAGTGAAATTAACATTTTTTTTTGACTTATTTACTCATGATATCTAAAGAAAAGTAATTAGCATAACAGAAAATAACCGGTAGTGTTTATTTTTTACATACGTGATCTAAGACTCCTAAAAATATATATAATAATTTGTTTTAAACATTTTATTTAAAGAAAATAATTTTAATTACTTTAATTATATCTTACCTATAATAATCAATTAATCTATTAGCTTCTCTAATTCCCGTTTCGACGGCTCCATGGACTGTTGAATAGTAATGTTCATGAGTAGCTTCTCCAGCAAACAATAAAGCCTGAAATTTGTATAATGAATAATTCTTGTAATTAAAATTTATGTTTCAAACAACTATTCTTACTGGTTTATTTTTATATGAAATAACTGGATTTGCTAAATCTTTAGAGTTAATATTTAATTTCTCAGTTAATAAACTACGAAAACTATAAGATCCTCTTACATATTTATCACTAAACCATTTAGATCTGCAAGAATAGTTTAATAATTATATAGAGAATTCATTATTTTAGTAATAAAATGGGTAATTATTATAAATAGAGCTATAATACCTTATTATAGCCCTAGGCCTAGGAATATCATAAATATGGCCTAAAAATTTTTGTAATAAAAAATAAAATTCGTTTAATACTTCTTCATCTGACAAGGTTTCTACATATTTTGCATTATTTCCTACAATCCAACCAGATAAAAGTCTGGGTTGGTAGTCAACAGTGAAAAATTCAAATACATCACTTAACCAATACTTTTCCTGCAATTTTCAAATATAATTAGAGAATATTGCAAACCTCTTATTGCATAAATATATAGATTAATCTTACATTGCCATAAGTATTAAAAAAATCTTTTTTTTGATCTTCAGACCATAACAAAGAAAAAGCTCCTGTATTCTTAGGCCACCATCTATGAGGAAATTCCAGAAAAATTTTATTTGCTACTCCTATGTTTAAACCCTACAAAAATTACTCAATGTTAGAAAGAAATTATAAATGTAATAAAGTATTAAAATAAATATTCAACCTTTATTGCTTGAATTTTAGCTTCAGGAAGGGAAGGTTTAAATAATTTTAAATAATTCTCTTTTAATACTCCTAATGAACCAGTGAAAATCACACTTGAAGCTTCAAATGTGGAACCATCAGTGGTTGAAACTTTTATATTTTCACCACTATAATCAATCAATGAAACTTCTTTATTAAAATATATTTTTTCATATACTGGTAATCTATTTTTAGAGTCTGGATAATTTTTCTGAAAAAAAAAATGTAAAAATTAAAAATAGAACTAAAAAATTGATTTATAATTAAAATAAAAATTTTACTTACTGTCAATAAATCAAATAATTTAGAATAACCATTTGTTTTCCAATTTAACAATGAATCTCCATCACATGACCAATATTCTTTTAATTTTGTGGCAGAAACATCAAACCATGTATAAGAACATTCAATGGAGTTGTGATAATTGTGTATCCAGTTTAAAATTTCTTCAGCTCTTTTCTTTGTAATTAAAGGATTATTTTCAATTTCCTTATAATACCTAAAACAAAATTTGTTAATTTTAGTAAAATAAAAAATTACTAAAAGCTTTCATATTTTCTCCTACTGTTTCGTAAAGTATTCTCCATATGAAGTACCAGGTTTATGATTAACTGAATTGGCATCTTCAATAATTTTATGATAAATTCTTAAAATTTCTACAGTTTCTTGTTCTGATATTACTTCTCCAATTGAATTGACAAAAATATGTTTAGTTGGATCATTAATATTTCTAGAGGAGTCTAATAAGTTATGAGGAGATGCAAGACTATATACAATATTTTTATCTTCTCCATGGCACCACTGAGCTCCTAATTCAATAACGTTATCACCTATAATACAAAAGAGTTACACAAAAATTTGAAAAAGTATAGAATAAAAATTACAAGAACTTAAAAATAACTTACAAAATGGAACAGTATGTATTCTTCCACCAATCCGATTTTTTGCTTCAAGGATGGATAAATGTTTGAAACCTTTTTCCAAAAGACGGGCAGCAGCTGCAATTCCTGCTGCTCCTGCTCCAATAATTATTATTTTTGGATCTCCAGCCATTTTAGATTCCTAGTTCTAAGAATTTTTTTAATTATTGTGGATATATCATATTTTTATGTTGATAAGATTAGGTTGATAAGATATCACGATTTGGTTTATGTACTTAATAATTATTGTTCGTTTATGTACATAATAATACATTTTTCAAGTGTTCAATCAATTTTTTTTTAAAGAAAGAAAAGAATTATGTAAAAAACGAAAGAATAAAATTCAATGATTGTTGAAGCGAAAACAGGTGTGTTTGTCTATCTCTTTTTATTTTGGAATTTGTTTTCTTGGTCAAGGTTAAGATTGCAGTTACTATATCATCGCATCATCTGCTACACCTACACGTGTGAAATGGTGAAATGAAACTATATACATATAAAGAATTTTTTCATAATTTTCTTTACGAATTGTGCCGTTATTTAAAGTTTCTTTTTTAATAAAAAATGTTATTTAATAAAGTTTCAAATATTAATTATCTAAGCAAGATTTAAAAAAAAAATAAATAAAATTAGGGTGCAAATTATCGTCTGCTTTTTGTGACCAAGTTGTATCTTGGAGGGCTTGTACATAAAAGTATTTGTCACAACATACATAAAACCACATTACCTTTAGAATCAAATATAGGAGTTGATTAAAATTGATTCAAAAATTTCCCCATTTATCAATTGATACAATTATTACATCGATAATAATAATAAGTTGGCGAACTTCGTCATTTCATTTCTTTATTCCGCTAACTAAAATTCTAATTGAGATCGAGGAATAGTGGAAACACGAAAAGCCGGAAAGGCACGTTTGATTTAATATTTTTCCTATTTTTAGTTGATAAAAAGTTAATTGACACTTAAATATGGAAGACCAAGCTTGTCCTAGATGTAAAACTACAAAATATCGAAATCCCTCTCTTAAATTGATGGTAAACGTTTGTGGTCATACGTTATGTGAAAGTTGTGTTGATTTACTATTTTTAAAAGGTAAGCAATGGAATTAAAAAAAATCTAATGCTAATCAAAGCAGTATTATCTATTTTTGACAATTTATTTATTTATTAAACCAGAAAAATTATATAAAAATAGTTCCTATTATATAAAGATTTGCTTTTTTATATTTTTGTTACTGATAGGTTCTGGATCATGTCCCGAATGTCAGACAGCGTTGAGGAGAGTGAATTTTCGTGTTCAATTGTATGAAGATGCTATGGTTGAAAAAGAAGTAGATATTCGAAAAAGAGTATTACGAGACTTTAATAAAAAAGAAGAAGATTTTCAAACTCAACGAGAATATGATGATTATTTAGAGGAGGTAGAAAACATCATTTATAACTTAACAAACAATATTGATGTTATTGAAACTAATAAAAAGATTGAGCAATATAAAAGAGAAAATAAAGAACTGATTCTCAAGAATAAAACAAAGCTTGGTAAAAAAGAAAATGAATTAGAAGAGCTTCTTGAACAAGAAAAAATAGAAGCAGAAGAAAGAAAACTGGAACTTGCCAAGCAAGAACAAGAATTAAAGAAAAAGAAAATTAGGGAAAAGGAAGCACTTATTGATGAATTGATGTTTTCAGAAGGAGATGCAAGAGCTATAGTGCAAACTTTTGCTTCATCTATTCAAGCTTCTAAAGAAGAGAAAAAATTAGCTCCTAAAGCTACAGGTTTTAGTACAGGCATCAAATTTGGGCAGCAAAGTGGTTCAAGTTTCTTACCACTACCTAAACTTGAAGAAGGACCAGCATACCACTACGCTCCTATTAATCAAGAAATTGATGGGCCAAATCCTCCTGGTTGGAGAGAACTACAAATAAAAGGTTATACTGCTCATGTGCGTGCTGAGAATGAAGCAGAAAAAGCTGGTGGTTTTGGAGCAAGCATTGCATGCTTACGAGCTTTACAAGAAGCAATGGCTGGTCTGTATCATAACCCTTCAAAGTTATCACAGGAAGTTCCTATTACAACATGATCTTAACAATTCCTAATTTTCTATTTTATCAGTTCTCAGAATTCATTTAAATAAGATTATTTTTATAGTGTTATTTAATGGTACAAACCTTCAAAAAACTGAATAAATGGGAGTATTGAGAGGGCAGGAAGTATATTAAATACAAAGACTATAATAAACGTGATAAAACTGAAGTAGCAAAATATTTGTTATATATTTTGTGTGATAATATTACTGAGACTATAAAATAATACTTATTAATGTAATTAAAATGTATTTATATTATTTATTACTAAAATAGATCAGGTAATAAATTTACAGTTTTTTGTACAAGAAAATTTTCTATCACTGCTTTAGCTGAAAAAACCAAAAAAAGTAATTAAAAACATAATTTGAATTTTAATGAATACTCAGTAGTTGTAACCTAGTAGGTATACCTGTAAAAGCATTTTTAAGTATGGTTGCTTTATATGCACTAACTCCATGTGCATTGGTGATTGTTATATCAGCTCCTCGTGTTAAAAGTTCATAACATACATGAGGATGATCACCTTGTGCTCCATAGATTAAAGGTGTGTTTCCTTCCTATGTAAGATTTATATAATTTCTATTGTAATTTAATTTATTAGTCAAAATAATAATACATTTTTTAAAAAATGAAAAACGTATAATGAAATTATGTAATTTACAAATTACTTACATCTTCAGTTGTATTTGGATCTGCACCATGATTTAGTAATAACTTTACTAGATCATGATGTCCATAGGCTGCAGCAAAATGCAAGGGTGATTGACCATTGGTCCCTTTATAATTTTTGTCTGCTCCAGCCTTTAATAATAACCTGGCACTACTTAGTTGCCCATATCCAGCTGCCCACATAAGTCCAGTGAGGCCATTTTCATCTGGAGTGTCAACTGAAGCTAAAATTAAATTTCTTTTTATTTTCATCTTAATTATTATTTTTGATAAGTTTCTGTCCTGTTATTATTAAAATAAGTACCTGAATGTATATTATCAGCTGTCAATTCTCCTTGTCCAGCTAAAGTATAAAAAGTAACATCACTTCCACCATAGGGCAGTGGTATTTCAGTCTGTGTATTTCCTCTTTGCAAATTTGTCAATAATGTGGGAGGCTATTAAAAGGAATAAAATTTTTCAATAATTTTATAATGTGGCATTGATTTTCTACCTCTTTTTTAAAAAAAGGTTTATTTCCAATATTTTTTTTACCTTGTAAGGTTGAAATGCACTTGTGCGAGTGGCATCTTGCCAAGCTCCTGGTGCCCAGGGTCTTTTTGTTTCAATAGGTTCAGATTTACAACTCGTAACATTAACATTTCCTGGTTTACATATAACTGGACGAGGCCTGATACCAATAGAAGATTCTATATTGTGGCTTGATAAAATGTCAGGTTTTGTTTCTTGAGGACTTTGGGGAAATTCATCAGTAAACTCAAACTCTTCCTTCATTTTATTATTTAAAGCTTATTTTAAGTAACCAAAATAAATTACTTTATTTAAGTAGTTTACAAACTATAATTTAAAAACGATAAGAAATAAATTTAAAATTTTAAATAAGACGAAAATGTAACATTTGAATTTTCATCACGCATATTTTAACACTTGCCGGAAAATCGAATTTGACATCGACAAAGATAGATGTATTTATTGGACGTGTCAAACAAACAGATACAGTCATGTGTTTTTAGAGCAATAAAATGGCGTCCGTGATTAAAGGTACGAGTACTGCAGTAGATCGTAAAATAGTTCCAATGGCATTTAAATTATAATATGTGAAGTAATATGTAAAAATTTAATTTAGAAAGAATCAACTTCTTCTAATTTATGTTTTTCTTTCTTGTTGCTAACAATCATATCCCACGCAGATGTAGGAGAAATTTGGACTAGACTATTTGATCATCGACCGTTTATTCAGGGTGAAGTTACATTTTTCTTAAGAGAATTTCAGGTATGCAATAAGTTCTATGTTGAAATTTGTAACATTTTTTAACTATTTAACAATATTTTTTATGTAATACAAAAGAATTTTGCGCAATATTACAATTTCAATAAGGGAGGTTATACGTTTTATTTTTATCTAATTTTTAATAAATTTTATATACAAAATTTTAGGATAAACGTGATGACAGAGAAGTTTTAAAACTTTTTAAAATTCTTGAGTACTCTACAGAACTTGGACAAAATCAATTAGATCGTGCAGAACAACTAGGTGATTGCCATTTACCAAGTTTAAAAGCTAATGTGGATGTTGCTCTGAGTATGTGTGATTGTGTTCTTCAAAAAGAAGAAGAATTAAATAGTGTATGTTTTTGTTAATAACTAACTTTTGTTTGTTTTGACTACTGGTGTACAATTTTTTCATTTAATTTCAGGCCAGTAGATTACGAAAAAATAGAGAAATACGAAAAGGTCAATGGGAGAAATTCATATGTGATATGAGTGATAAATGTGAAAAAGTTGATGAAGAATTTTGTAATAAAGAAAAAGAGTTGAAAGAATTTTATGCAGACTTAGAAAGAAAACTGCATTTAACATCTTAATTTTATAAAATATTGCCTAATAATGCCACTTGAAACTATTGAAGATCACCGTATAAAAATTAAGCCTACTATAAAACTTATTGATTTCATTATAAAAGAAGTCAAAGGTGCAAAAGATTTGCCAGAAAATATAAGCCTTATAAAAAGCAGTCATAGCAATAAACGTGAAGATGTCTTATTAACACTTACTGACATTAAATGGTTGAAATCATTTTTATCAAAGGAAAATACCAGTAGTGTAAAAGAAAAATTTTATATTCATGAATTATTAAAGGGGGTTGATGTTCAACTACCTGAACCAAAGGTTATTCCAAGAAACCCTGAATTAGAAGCAAGAATTAAAAAATTACAAGCTGCACAGGATGCTAGAGATTACAAAGCAATGACCAAAGGTGTAGATTCATTTAGGAAACATTTACCTGAGGACACCATTTCTTATCAATGTAAGGTGGCACAAATATTAAAATTATTTTTTAATAGATATTATTATTATTTTAAATAATTTTAAATTTATATTCATGTTACATATATTTTTTTAGTGAAAGTCATGAATAAACAACTTATTGCTGTTGCACAATTTGTATTTTCTGTGGCTGCTGGATTTGCATTTGGTTTTATTGGCTTAGAATACATTGTTAACAATCTAGATTTTGGATTCCGATTGTTATTAGGAATAATATGTGCTTTAATAATTGCACTAGCAGAAATTTATTTCTTAGCAAAGAAACTTAGTGAAGATTATGACTATGAAGAAGCACCTTATGGGTCTATTCCGAAAAAGTTGCATCAAGACTAATCACATTCAAAAAATCATCATAGAGTGAATTTAAATTTTAATCCTTCAATTCATTTACATTCAAAGTTTTTTCTAAAATGATACATTTTCAAGCATTTTAAGTATGCAAATATTTCAAACTTATAATGGATAATGTAAGTTCATAATTTAAAAATATATAAATAGTTAAACTTTTTATAAAAATATTTTATGAAGTTATATGTATATTATAATTTAATGTGAATAAATTATAAAAAAAACTTTATTGAAATAAAAAAGTTTTTAATTTATTGCATAGTTTTATGCAAATGGTTGGTAAATTACACATTTTTACAACCAATACATTTCATTTTTTAAAAATTAGTTATTACTTACTTAATTACTTAAAATTATAAAAATAATATAAATTGACAAATTTTTTTAGCTTATTTCACTTTGTACAATTTAAACTTCTTATTTTAAATATTAAAGTCTTATATATGTCTTATAGATTTTAAATTATTACGTTTTCGTTTCTTCTTCACTTTCACTTTTACTGCTATCTTCAGATGACTCATCATTACCATTCTTTTTATCATTACTGTCGTGCGTACTATCAGAAGAATTTCCATTTTCAACTTTTTCATCACTATCAGAGTTGGAATCACTATCCGATTGACTGTCACTATCGGAATCTGATGAAGTTTCTGCATTTTTGGCTGCCATCAGTTCTTTAAACTGTCTTACTGTTATCTTTCTTGGCATAATCTCACGTAAAAATTCTAAAGTATCATTAGTTTGAACTAC
Source organism: Ormyrus rosae (assembly GCA_035047165.1). Lineage (NCBI taxonomy): Eukaryota > Metazoa > Arthropoda > Insecta > Hymenoptera > Ormyridae > Ormyrus > Ormyrus rosae. The sequence continues at coordinate 18,890,973 of JAWWML010000062.1, forward strand.
TTCTGCTAAATGTTTGTACTCTAAACTGTTGCCTTTGTGAGATTTCAAATGAGCTTCTTCTGATAAATAATGTACAAAGAGTTCCTATAAATATTTATATCCATCAATAAATATTAAATGTATTATGACAAGTTATGAATATAAAAATTTAATACTTAAGTAAAATGATCTTACTGTTGCCTTTGCTACTAAGAATAAACAATCTTGACCAATTGCCTCAACTTGAGGAGAACTTTTCATTATTGTTTTTACCCTGGATATAGGTAGCCTTAGCTCTTTAATAGCTTTTACTGGAGAAGTATTTGGTGTCGACATTATAGATTTGAAGAAAACAAATTAATGTCTAACCTAACTTCTTCACTACTTTTTAATCTGTAAATTAAATCGATTATTAAGTATAACGTCTACATATTTTACATTAAAACCTCATTTAAAATAATTTAAAATTAGTTACAAAATGAAAAAATGTAATTAACAATTATAAATTAATGAGTTTAAAAGCTTAAAAATTTTGTTTATTGCATTAGAATTGTTTGTAACTAAGTTTTTCTTTATTAAATAAAAAATATTTATTCGTAAATACTATTTGAGAATAAGTATTTGATAATCAACAAATATTTATTTCGTAATCAAACTAACTAAACTGTAAGATATAGCGCCAAAAGAAAACTGCCCGCCTTTTTAAAACTTCGAACTTATATGTATATTAGAACTAAATGTCGATGACTTGATTCAATATTTTTAAGAAAATTTCAAATTACTATTATTAAAAATAATACATTTCTGCATACATACCCTTTTTCCAATCAATTTGAATTTTATATAAAAAAGAAATAATAATTATTTATATTTTTTAACTTTTACCGGTTTACTGAAAGAAGGTTAGGTTATACAGCGACAAAACAGCGAATATGGCGTCGCCAATAGTGCCAATTGCATTGAAATAGGTTTGTTTCTTCTCTCACTTTGCCGTATAACGGATTTAGATAATGGAGGATTCAAAAATTTTTCAATACAAATTTTTAATTTCTTCAAGATTTTTAATAGCTGTATTTGTACATTAAATATATTTATTATATATCAATTAACTTAGTATAAAGTAGCATTTTATTTTTATAATCAAACGAATATAATAAAATGTACAATATTAACAATAACTTATAAATCGAAAATCAAACGAACAAACTTTTTTTGTGCTAACTATCTTGGCGGGCGGAACAACTTTTTGGCGGGACGACGTTACATCGAAGCGTTCCACGCTTCTCTTCACTTCATGTGGTTGCGTTGCTTTCCATAAAAGTTTTCGCACATTATAACAAAAGAGTTTTCTCTACAAAATTTTTAGATTTCGGACTTTGTACATTATTAATTTAAATCATGAGTGACACAGAGGATTACGAAGCTCTTCGTCAAAAAAATATTGCTGAAAGAAATGCATTCGTGAGTCTTGTTTATTTTTAAATTAAAACGTAGTTGAAATTACAAAATTTTGACAATACACCTTTTCGTTAATTAAAAATTAAAATAAAGCTAAATGAAATATTAAATTTAATATATTTTAAATAATATATAAAATATTTGATAAAGTACAGATTTTATATTTTATTTGCAGCTTAAAGATTTTTTTAAAGAAATTAAAGAAGAAACAGAAGAAATAAACAAATTAGAAAATAAAAGACTTAGCTTAGTACAAAAAGAAAATAAAACACCAAATAAATCACCAAGGAAGGTACCTAGACAGCGAAGATCTGTTAAATCACCTACGTTTCAAGGACCACGTGTACCTGTTGTGCAAAAAAAATATAATACTAGAAGTAGGAAACGGAAATTAGAAAATAATGATGAAAATGACGATGAATTAAATGATGAAAATGACATTATAGTACCTAAGAAAGGTTCCAACTTAAAAGTTATGTTTTCTTGGGCTAGACCTATACAAAGAGATCTTGACCTTATGAAGTTTGATAGTGAAGAAGAAGACAATGATAGTGCAGAATCTGATGATGAACCATTTTTACCCAAGAAAAAAAGAATCCAAAGAATGTCAAAGTCAACTTATGATCCAAGTACAATACCTTCCCCAGAAGAAATTACTGAACGAATGTTAAATAATGTAGCTCAAAAAGCTAGTGGTAAAACATATGATGCTTTGAATGGAACTTCTTGCCATCAATGTCGCCAAAAAACAAAAGATACTAAAACAGTTTGCAGATCAGGAGAATGTATTGGTGTAAGAGGACAATTTTGTGGACCTTGTTTATTGGGAAGATATGGAGAATCTGCTTATGAAGCTTTAAAGGATCCAGTAAGTTAATTATTAAAAAATTGTTCATTCTAATATTTTTAATAACATGCAGATTTCTTAATAATCTTTTTTAAAAAACTATTTATTGATATTCCTTTTGTAGCTTTGGGCTTGTCCACCATGCAGAGGTTTGTGCAATTGTAGTATTTGCAGAACAAGAAATGGTCAAAGACCAACTGGCATATTAGCACCAACAGCAAAAGAAGAAGGTTACAATTCTGTGAAAGATTACTTAGAAGCATTAGATTGTGAGGACTAAAATAAAAAATTTTCTTCCCTATAAAAATTAGGAGTAAAGAATATTTTGATTTAAACAAGTTTTTGATGATTTTTGAATATTTTTACAAAAGAAAACATTTTTATAGTATTTTTGTAAATCAAGTATTCTATATAAAAATGTTTTACACTTGTATATAAATAGCATCTTTAATCGATTTGAAATTACCTGCCTGATAAAATGTGATATTTCTACATTTTCTTTTGTAATCTAATTTCTCTATACAATTTAATTTGAAGTATTATATATAATAAATAGTAACTTTCTTATATAATTGTATATGAAAATCAATTTTTATATTATGTATATGACTGTTTAACTAGTTTTAATTTTTTATTTGTCGACGAATTTTGTAATAAAAGTTTAAAAATATCGTGCGTCTAACTTTATTATTCACCTGATTTCTAATTGGTTATCTAATTAATAGAGGTGAAATCATAATCTCAAAATAAATTTAAAAATTTCCGTTTCAATACCAGTGGTACCACTCCCAAAGCCAAATCCTTTTTTATAACCGACCTTCGTCTCTCCTCTCCCACCCCTTGCCTCTCGATTCGCGGAATCGCGATCACATACTCTGTAGTTCTGATCTCGCTGACGTCGACCTCCCCTTTTAACAGCCCAATTTTCATCGCGAAGTCCACTAGCCGCGTGTCAAACGTTAATTTACAAATCAAGGTAATTAAATCAAAATTATATCTTACAATTTAGCATTTAATAGTATAATTTTAGCTACTACTTTATAAAAGTCTAAAAAATCAATACTAGATGCAGAGCTATAGAATATTTTGGTTCGCAAAAGCCGATCAATAAAACACATGGTACAGATGAAAAACGTAAAAATATATTCTGGGTTTCAATTTGTAAAAACTGTTTTAATAAAGTCTTCAAATTCATTGTAAGGTAAATTGTATACTTAACAAGTTCTTTTAAAATATAATGACGAATTGAGATTCGTTAAAAAGATACTAACTTAACCTCTACTTCGTTAATCCGTTTGGCTACCTCAATTATTTCTACTTGTAAAGTAATTGCTAAAACTAAGAATCCCCGATCCTTGATATTAATTTTATATTAAGAATTTTTTTTATAACTCTATAGAATGTCTACTTCATGAATCTTCTTATATTTATCGATGAAGTCAAGGTTTCCATTTTTTCTATTGTAGGGATTTTGAACCCCAAAAACTATGTCAACATTTCCTGGACTCATTGAAGAGATTCCTGGCCTATCAGTAGATCGTTTTGATGAAGATAATTTGAATTCTTCAGTTTTTTTCTTAAGTCATTGTCATCGAGACCACATGACAGGGTTAAATAATAATTTCTTTTATCAAATGGCAAAAAATCATAAATTTTTCTATTGCAGCCACATAAGTAAATCATTTTTAGAAAATACTTATTCTCAATTAAATTCTAGCTTAATCAATAAATATTTAATAGAATTACCTCTAGATGAATCAAGAATTATAGAATATGTACATAATGGCATGCAAATATCGTTTTTAATAACATGCATTTCATCTGGACATTGTCCAGGATCACTTATGTTTTTATTTTCTTTTAAAGATAAAAGAATATTGTATACAGGAGATTTTAGAATAAATACAAAAGATATTTCAAAATTAAAGTCATTGCATTACAATAATGCAATTCAACTTATTCCACTTCATATTGAAAAAATGTATCTGGATACTACTTTTCTAAACCTAGACTTTCAATCATTTCCTAGTAGGTTGGACAGTTCAAAAGATTTGTGTAAAACTGTAAAAGAATGGGTTGAAAAAGGTCCAAAAAATATAGTTATTTTAGAAATTTCAGCTTTGTACGGCAGTGAATTTATTTATATAGAATTGAACAAAATTTTAAATAAAAAAATTCATGTTAAAGATCACGTTTATCATGTTTATAGTAAAATTGATATACTTGCTAATTGCGTTACAAATGATGGTACATCAACTCAAATCCATGCTTGCATGCAAAAAATGGACAGTGTAAGGAATGTAGGTTTAAAATGCAGACAAGATATTGATCAAAAAAATGTTTTAACAATTGTTCCTTCTGTTCAAAAGTGGGCTAAAAGGGATACGGCAAAAATTATTGAATCAGATTCTGTCAGGAAACAAACTGTAAATGTTTGTTACTCTACACATGCATCGTACAATGAACTTGAAGCCTTTATTAAATATTTTAACCCAAAGGAAATTTTTCCTTGTGTTTATAATGAAAATAATGAGCAAGAAGTTTATATTTTATTAGAAAATATTATGAAAAAAAAAGAAACTTCTTTTAAAGACAATGAATTCAAATTTTCAAAACATAAAACTTATTTAAATAATTCTAATTTTAAGTCTGAAATTATTAGTGATGAGGAGGAAGATGAATAATTCTATTATTGTAATTTTAAATTTTATTTTAAGTGTAAATAATGTTAAGTTATATTTTATACTTTTTAATAAAATTTTGTAATCAAAATGCATTTCAAAATTATTTATAAACCGTAATATCATTTTTTAGCTTTTCATTTAAAATTCTAATAAGATGGCAACTTCACCACTTGTACATGAAAAAATTTGGGTAGACAAATCTGTCTATGATAAAGCTGAATGTCTTTATCATGAAAAACTGGCAAAGGTAAAATATAAAATTAACTAATTGTTATTTAAATAAAACAAAACTTTCATCTGAAGATCTAGTTATTTGCTCATAAAAACATTATTTTTTTTTTAAATGTAAAGAAAATTAATCACAAACTTTAGATGATTATTAGTGATACTATATCCTTTTCTTAGTCCTAGCATCCAAAGTTGTTTTAATTTATAAAATTACTTTTCTTTTCATGCCTTACTTCTTAACATTACTAATGCTTTAGGGAATATCTGGTGGTTGGAATTAGTGCATATTTTTATGTTATGTGTTTTTGATTAAAATAACTATAACTAACAATTTTAAATACTAACAAAAATTAATGAAATTTGGTTTATAAATTATGTAAATCATGCGAATATACTTTATAAGTTTACATTATCACAAGAACTGCAAAAAGATAAAAGTTATATATGTAGTTAAATAATTTTCAGTTTTTATAGGTACATCAGAGTATAATTATAATTTAAGATAAGATAATTAAGCTACTAATATATTTTAATTAAGCATAAATCAAGTAATTTTTATATTTGTAAGAAGTAAAAAATTAAAAGTAATTTATTTCTAATTATTATTATTTAATACTAAGTAGTTGAAAAAATAGTGTGAGTTAAAATATTGTACTCAATAATAGTTTAATTATCAATTTTTTTAGTTTTTAATCGCTCTAATTGTATAATTTATATTTATTTTTTTAAATAGAAATAATACTAATAAAGAGTACATGACACTAAATGTCAAATTATATATATAAATTAGAAAATTGTATAAAATGTTAGGGTTCACGTATTCTTAAGCTAAAACTTTGTAAAGGTGCTGCCTCAGAAGATTATGGATGAGAATAGCACTGTTCGTAACACTTCTGCATCCAATGGTCTTCAAGCTTTAGCAAATAATAATACTGCAACAAAAAAAGTTAAAAAAGTTAAATTAAATACTCAAGAAAATGTTGCTTCTGAAGTAACAAAGAATACTAAAAATTCAAAGAAAAATAATAAGAAAAAAGAAGAATCTACTTCAGAAAATATTAAACCAATTGAAACTGGAGATAATCTTAGTCTGAAAAATGAGGATTGTCAAATAATTGTTGCTCCAATAGATTCTAAAAAATATAAAGCAAAAGAGGCCAAAGAAAAAAAGAATAAGGCTGATAAAAAACATAGAAATTTGGAAGATGATAAAAATAATAGTCAAGGAACTAAAGAACAGTTGCCAAATCAGGTAATATGTAGTTTTCTCAGGATTCTGTGTACATAAAAATTACTGTTTAAATACACAATTTGAACGTAAAATTTTTTTAGACAAATTATTTTTATTAAAAATATAGTTTTTAATTTTTCACTGTAAGAATTAAAATTGCAAGTATATATTTTATTCAGTTTTTGTGATAGTGAAATGTATTTAATAAATATGCAGACATTTGCATAAAAAATTCGTTATATTTGCATGACAATGACTTACTAACACACTAAATATTATGACAATTTATTTGCATGTGCAAGTAATTACTATTATTACAACATAATCGTTTTAAGAATATACTTTAGTGAAAAAAAGAACAATTTTATCATTACTCAAAAGCATACATTAAATTTTGCAACCTCTTAGAATAAAGACAAACTAGTTGAATTTTTAACTTTTAATTTAATTTAAAACGCGTTAGTTTGAATGAATTATAACAAAATTTGTTTTTAAACGCAACAATCGTTTTAACTATTTTTTTCCCCACGTGGTCATTTTATAGCGATTGCTTTTTGCTTAGAAAAAAATTTTGTCTTAAAATAAGTTCGAACCTCCGTCATTCTTTATTTTTATTTTTAGTAGATTTATTTTATGCCTAATTTATTTTTATTTTCATAGATTTTTATCGGACATTTAATCCGTGCTCGAAGTAGTTTATCATTAATATTGTAATTTTTTCTCATTCCACAGCAATTCTTTAAAGAACTGCCACGAAATCCAGCGTTATATTTTCAAAATTTTTATCATAAGCGCAAATGCAGAGGTCTAAATATATATTACAACAAATAATATATATCCTTGGAAAATGTTTCGAAAATTGAAAAAGAATACGACATTCGTACTTAACACTACGGATATATATGCCACATTAAAAATTTATAAATGAGTTTAAGTCCTAAACTCAGAATTTTACGAAAATATTACTTCGGACTTATCACGAATGAATTAAAGTTCATCATCATCAGGAAGACTCGATCGGAATAAAGATTAATCGCTGCAAAATATTAAAATTTTAAATCGTCATATTTTTTCATAAAAAAATTTTTTGAAAAGATGGTGCCAGATTTTTAGAGATCTCAGCATTATATATTTTATATAAGAACGTTGGGGCTTCGAATCTTTTCAATATTTTTATCGAGCAATAAGCAATTAGAATAATAATGTTCGTTTAGAAATAAATGGAATCGAAATTAAGATTCAGATGTCCATTTTTCGTACATTAATGTAAACGTTTTTTCCAACATTTTTAAAACATTAAAAATGGAATGAATTCTGCAAT
>JAWWML010000062.1:18898820-18916203 GCA_035047165.1 Ormyrus rosae
AAAATCGTTTACATTAATATACGAAAAATGGCCATTTTTTATGGCCATTTTATAGATTGAAAATTCTACCAGGGTTATTTTATTCCATTTTCGCTGCATTAAGGGTAGAAATGGTTAGGTTTTTTAATTTAATATACGCAGCAATCCATCAATCTTATCATTTGTCATTGTTTTGCTTTACATCTGGTTTTGTTATTGTCTTCATTTGTACTGTTAAAAAATTAACTAATAATTTATCATTTTAACAATTTATAAAATTATCCAACTCTATTACAAAAACCTTTGGATTTCCATATGAAAAATCCAGGAAAAATCGATTCCATCAGGTGGATTTCAGTCGATTTTATCATGATTTTTTTATACGGAAATCCAATCTGATTTTCAAGAAAGACTTTCTATCGAAATCCATCAAAATTGAACTCGTAGAGAAATCGTTATGAAATCTATCTGATTAGTCGATTATCAACACCATCTAAATGATCAGTCGGATGAAGTATATACATCGATTTGGATTTTGCCTGAATTTTTCCCACGAAAATTTAGACTCTTGATAGGGAAATGCCCTTAAGGTTTTTTGCATGAAAGTGTGGTAGTGTGAAATAGTTATTTTTATAATCAACTCAAGGTTTCTTTACTTATTTATTTTAAAATCTAAAAAGCTGTAGTATTGAAACTACATACATTTTGGTAAAAAGTAGAAAAGTGTACAAACTTTGCTGTAGATTTAGATCTTAATAAACATAGCTTTTATACATCACATTTCTTGCATATTACACAGGCTTATCTCCACAGAACTGAAATAAATTTATGAATGTAAAATTAGCAGTTTGGGTTTTTTGTTTCTACACATTCCTAAACTTCGAAATTTGAAGTTAAATTAGTTTTTACCGTGTATACTGTGTAAGAAACAGAACAGAATTTTGTTTTACTTGCATGACACAAAACACTAGTATTATATATAACGAGCAGTAGTGGAGATATGTCAAAATGCAATTATGGTAATTATCCTGGTGTGAGTTAAACTTCAATATCGGTGGATGCAGGGAAGTCAACAGTCCGTTTGCTCGCTCCCTGCCGGTGGAAGTTTAGCCAACGAGGTCGCCAAGGCTCGCCAGCATATTAAACAGTCTTTACAGTGTGTGAGTACTGCACCCCTTGCTCGCCTACTTAATTTAACAAACATTTTTCGCCAGCTTATTAACTTCATTTTTTATCTCTTCGCTCAGTAAACGTCTTATTTACTCGTATACCTTCTTTCCCAGTCAGGCCGGCGAACTTTTTTATTTTTAATGAGAAAAATTAAGGATGCATAAAAACTTAAATATTTTTTATTTGCCATCGGTGTAAAAGAGTACCATTCATTAATAATATAGGTAAAGATCATTAGGGTAACAATATCTTACTTTTGCGGCTTAATTTTGAAGCGCATTTTTTATTGTGTGACCTTAAAAATGCAACTTAAATAAAATTTAAAATATTCTTCTTAAATGAAAATTCATCTCAATTACCTCCTTGATTTTCCGAAGGGATTTAAAGTACCAATATTGCAATTTTTCTATTTTTTTTTTTTTGTTTTTTTTTTATTCTAAAAAATTTCTGAAGGTAAAATAATAGTTTTATAAATTTTAAGGTAAGAGTATTAAATTCAAAAAAATTGCAATATCTATGATTATTCCTAAATCATATAAATATGTATCTTATCTCCTTTGATTTAAATTGTAAATATATTGAGTCATTCCATAAATAATGTAATTTATTATACTTCTTTTATTTTTCAAAATTAAGATGAATAAATAAATGTCCTATTTAACTTACATTAAGAATAAGTACACAAATATACTCCCTGTTTTTATATTAAATGGATGCAGACTTGTCCCCTCTCCCTGTGATTTATAGTTCGTGCGATTGAAAAAAATCGTATTATTTATGAAATGACCCAATATTTATTTAGATAAACTTTACATAAATTGTAAAATCTGTCGTTAATTATTCAATTATGTTATTACAGATGGACGGTATTGCGGCACTAGCTGGAGTTTCTGACAAGGATCTTGCATCGCGCGTAGTATCTCTTGAAAGCGAAAATAAGGAACTTCGTAACAGTATGTATTCTGTAAAAAGATTAAAACATGCACCTACTCGTAGCGCGAAACATCATAAACCAAATCATCTTACTAGCGTTAGTGAAACGTCCATTGATGAAAATTAAAACATTAATAACATCATATTTTACGTATCCCTATTCATTTTACTAATTTCTACTCTTAAACTAAATATTAAAATGTTATCATGAAATGCCATAAGTGTCTGTCAGGTTCCTTTCCAATTTAGGTTGCTTTAAACTACTGTTTTGTTATTTATACTTGCATGCCTACTTAATTACATAAAAATAGCTCTTATAAATTGGTTTAATTAAAAAAATTTAAGGTATCCTAATTAATTAAAATTGTACGCAAAAAACATCATTATATTTATATTAAAATTTACAAAGCATGTTCATCTTTGAGGTACATTAATCAGAAGAGAATTCTGAATTTATTAGAATTTCTCTTCTTATATTTAGTCTACCTCCTGCCTATATTTTCTGATATGTGTATAAATGTATAATAACAAAATAAACTTCTTTTACTTTTAGTAATAAATTATGCATAATAATCAAATAAACTTTTTTTACGTTTAGTGATTATGTACGTTTTACTTTGCATAATAAAAAATATTCAAATATATATGCTTTTTAAATACATATTTTTCATTACTAAACCTTGCATTAAATTAAAATATTATTAGTCGTCCAGGAACTTAAGAAGTTTGTCACTAAGTTGGACAAACGCGTCAAAGATACAGATGAACGGCTCCAAGGAGTGATAGCAACTCAAACTCATACTCTTCAACAAATTCCAAATCTTTGCATTTGTCCTCCAAAACCTAAATCTGAAGATGAGGATGAAAATGATGATGTAGATCTATTTGGGTCAGATTCTGAGGCAAGTGGACTAATTAGAGTAGTAAAAATGTACTTAATAAATAGGAAAAATAGGGTTTTCATTAAAATAAAACATCAAATTAGGAGTAAAAAAAATAAAAAAATATTTTTTAATATTTGGTATAATTAAATTTATTTAAAGATTTGACACCAGATATTCCCAAATATTAAAGTTAAAATTTTAAATAAAGGGTAAAAAATCATCATTCATGTTCATTCTTTCAAACAAAAATTATAGTTGTAAATTTTTTGTTGTCATCGCATAACAGGATCAGCAAATCTTTTCCAATTAGTACAATCACGAGGTGAAAGGCAATTACATATTATTACACTTGTATAGAGTATTTCATATAAAACTTAAAACTTAAAAAACATTTATTTGTCTTCTTTATTAAATTATTTAATTTTTCCTTAAATATTAGGGTGAAGATGCAGAGGCAGCAAAGATTAGAGAGGAACGTCTTGCAGCTTATGCAGCCAAAAAATCCAAGAGTAAGTAGTTGTTTTAAAAATTAGTTTCTCTAATGATTAGTAATAATGCACATAGTAACAAAATCTGTGATAATAAAATATACAATAATGTAAAAATTACTCAGAACCTGCCTTAATTGCCAAATCTAATATCATATTGGATGTTAAACCATGGGATGATGAGACTGACATGAAAGCAATGGAAGCTGAAGTTAGGAAAATTAAAACAGACGGTCTTCTATGGGGTGCAGGTATAGTATTTATTTTATAAATTATTTTTAACAAACTTCACTATTAATTGTATGGATTAACAATACAAATTTTTTTTAGCTAAACTGGTACCTGTAGCCTTTAAGATTCAAAAACTTCAAATTTCCTGTGTTGTTGAAGATGAGAAAGTTTCCGTTGATTGGTTAACTGAGCAAATACAAGAAATAGAAGACTACGTACAAAGCGTTGACATTGCGGCTTTCAACAAAGTTTAATCAATTAAATTATTTCAAATTCTTTTTCTGATGTTATTAACTTGCTCAAAGGTGGACATGTGCCATTAATTTGTTAATTCATTCCACTAGCAATACCAAACCTACTACAAATACATAATTCTTGCAATACTTAAAATACTCTAAATAAAAAATATTGCTGTTTGGCTTAACTAACTTAATATATTAAAAAAAAAATTATTATAAAAATCTAAGTTTGAAAAAATGTTTGTTAAAATATTTTTAATTTTTTATGTACAACAAATATTTTTAATACATTGAAAAAACAACTAAATATTTTTTTAATTAATGTTTAATATAATTTTTTAAAAATGTAAAATAGTGAGTCTTTAACTGATTTCGTTTTTATCATTGTAGACTCTGTTCATGCACAAATAGATTCGATAATGTTCGTTAATCTTAGGTAATTAATATGAAGACTAGTTATGTATCTGCTAAAGTTTCGTTTAAATCAGAAATAAATTCAAGTAATGAAAAAAAATGTTAATTATTTTGGACTAATTTAATTCCACATCCAATTAGAATAGTATTTAAATTCGTTGCAAATTAATAAGTAATATTACAATATTTTTTCCTGACGTCTTTAAACTTAGTAAAAGTAATTTTTGCTCTCTATCTATACTATATTATGTGTGAGTAAAAGCTTAAATGTTAACAAAATTATTAAATTGCAAAAATCAGTAATAATTTATATTTTTATTCAGTGAAACCAATTCTTATTCCTTTCATAGCAACCATCAGTATATTTTTCAATTTTTTTTTACCTTACCTACCTTTATAAAATAATTCTATTCGAGATAATCGGTTTTCACGAGTTGATCTCGAAAATCAAGTTTAGATCGAAAGTTAAGACTGAAGGAAACAAAGAATGAATAAAAATGCAAAAAATAAAGAGAAATCTTAGTTAAACCTTTGTTTTCGACATTTATTTTTCTAAGCTTAATGTATAATTATCAAAAATTCAAAATAAACATCGTATAGGGAATTTTCCCAAGTTCCCGTCAGTTAACTAAAGTATGTTCCTGTTTCTATCGCACCTTTAGTGACACTAGCGCTACCCTACTTATTCCCATTACCCACACTCGTGGTGTCTATATGAAGATATAACCAACGGACCAACACAAATTACAACGTTGGAGTTTACAATTTTAGCTTCTACTAGCAGGTTCGCTTAAAATAATTTTTTGAGTAAATAAATTCTTTTTTTGTAACGAATCGTTAAACAATTTATCAGTCAAAATGGCGATGGCAATGTTGCAACGGCGTGCAAACGTAAGTATCATACATAATGCTTAATTTTTGTATACAAAGCTAGTTAACCTTAAAATGCCGCAAAACAACTTGTAATAATTTGTCTTAAATTTTCTAATTTATTTTGTTTGAAAAATAATGAATATTAAGGGAATGTGAGTTCCTTTTTTTCTTTATTTTTTGGTTTTAAATACATTTTTAAGAATTAGATTATAAAATTTTTTTTTTTTTTATTAAGCCTTTTTTTTGTGATAATTAATTTTTACATTGAAAAGTATTCAACAAAATATTTGCATTGTTCCATAAAAGTGTTTGACCACAGCTTATCATAAATACTTTAAAACTTAAACTTTTATCAAAATTACTTGTTAACGTTTATTAATTGCAACAATTTTTGTGTTTTACATGCTAGAAACTTTAATATGAATTAGTCTAAAACTTTTGAAAATATTTGTAGGTGAGATTACCGCCAGAAGTTAATCGAGTTTTGTATATTAGAAATCTTCCATACAAAATCACAGCTGAGGAAATGTACGATATTTTTGGAAAATATGGTGCTATTCGGCAAATAAGAGTGTAAGTTATTTTTGGAGTTTGAAATACTTATTATTATTCCTTTTTATATAAATTATTTATCAAATATTTTATTTTTAGTGGTAACACAGCAGAAACAAGAGGAACTGCATACGTAGTATATGAAGATATTTTTGATGCCAAAAATGCATGTGATCATTTAAGTGGCTTCAATGTATGCAACAGGTACTTAGTTGTTTTGTATTACCAAAGTAACAAAGCTTTCAAACGAGTGGATGTGGACAAGAAAATGGAAGAAATAGATAAAATTAAAACAAAGTATAATCTAAATGAAGAAAAGAAGTAAAATAGTGATAACTTAGGAATAGATTTTATACCTTATTCAGTAATCTTATTGAGAATTAATGAATATTTTAAAGTTAATGTTTATACCGTACTCACATTGTCTGAAAAATTTCAATAATTTTTCTTATACATTCAAATTTTATTTATAGATACTTTGATTATTCCTGAAACATTATTACTTTCTCTTAATTACGTTTATTAGATGTAAACTGTAAAAATACTTTATAAATCTACATAGATCTAAAATACTTAATATTATATCAGCTAAGGATGTATTATATGTTGAATAAAAATAATTTATTTGTAAGATATATGATAACGATTTTTTATTTATTTGTATTTACACTAATTTTTCTTTAATTTTTTAACGAAAATTATCATTAAGTAAAAAACATTAAATAATATATTAAACGTACTTATGAAAAAAATTTAATTACTGAGAAGTTTAGGTTCTATATTTTTTTACATAAAAAATTTGCGCGCGGGCGAAGAAATTTTAAAAGAAAATTTGGAAATTGAAAAGCTGTAGAATAGAAACTAATCAACTTTTCAAGGAAGATTATTTTGCCAAGAAGAATGTCAAACAAAAAATACCAGTTCTTAAAGTTAAAATGCCGCCCCATTAAAGATTAAGATCTACCACATCTTGTTATATTATTTTGATTTCTATTACTTATTAAATTTACAATGTTTTATTTCAATATTATTGTAATAATAAAGTATTATGTGTGTTTTTTTATTTAATTTTTTTTAAATATGTTAGTTAATTTTTTATACGAGATTGCGACGCAATAACGTCAGTCTGGATCTTGGAATATGGTTGTAATGTTTTGATAGAAATCTTTTAATTAATTGAATAGCCAAACACATTATTTTAAAATTCATTTTTAAATCTTCCACAATTGTTCTACGTAAAGGGTGAAAATCGATCTTAAAGTTTACCCCAAATATCTTTTTCTTCCAATATCTCGAAAAACATTTCGAATTTTTTAATGAAATCGCCACTAAAATGTTTGTTATTAAAAGGAGGTCTTATGTGTATAACTTTTATTTAAAAGGGTTGCAAATATTATTTTCCATGATATATAATTATGTATCACAGAAACTAAGGGATGTAATCCTTTTAAATAAAAGTATGAGAATATCTTAAGCCATGACCAAGTACTGTAGGCCAACAAAAATTTTAGTGGTAGTTTCATTAAAAAATTCGAAATGGTTTTTGAGATATTAAAAGAAGATATTTCGGGGAAAACTTTAAGAGCGATTTTTACCCTTTAAATGGTCGAATGGGTCGATAAAAAAACACGTATCAAATAATTTTTTGATCCTCTACAACGTACCTTCCTTGTTAGTCGATATTTACAAGTTTTAATAACTTAATTATATTAATATTCTGTGTTCAAACTTTTTGACAAATTTCTTCATCAGTCCATTTATTATATTTTTATCAAGAAAGAACTATAAGAAAGCTTTTGCAATAACCTTTTTTTATTTGGACAGTGTAAAACTTGAAGAATCGAGTATTATAATACATAAATTTATGTTCCAAATGTGAAATATTTTCGTTGTAAGAAATATTTAAATATATAAACGCGTCAGTATAGAAAACTGGAGCTTAGTGTGAGCTTTCTTGCCGGGTGCAGAGATTTAGTTGCGCCCTCGGGCTCTCACAATTTGTTTTGTTGTTCCAAACATCGTCGGTCGTTTCATAAGCAAAGTAAAAGTCATTTTCCGTGGTAAAACTATAAATAGTACCTGTACAAGTATACGCAAGCACGTATACGTACACTCCGCGACGGCATAACCGACGCCGACGCAGAAAAGCAACGACGCACTTTGCGCTCAGTCGTCGTTCAATGTCTTACGAGTGTTGCGGCGACGGTCGCCAGACCGGCGAGACTCTCGGCGATGCCGTAAACGGCGTATTCCGCCAGCTGTTCGAGCTCCTGCCCCCGGAACTCCAGCAGCCGCTCCAAGACTCGAACCCGGAGAGGCTCTTCGTCGCCATCCTCACCATCATTGCATTCGGCTTCGCCGTGCGCTTCGGCGCCCGGGTTCTTGGAGGTTAGGACGCGCCGACACAGGAAGCAGAGGCGGCAGCGATTTCTTGTAATAAATAATATAACAAAGCGTGAGTGCGCGCCCGTTAAATCCGGCAGCTTTTCTATCCCGGCTCTCCACGCGAGGGGAAGGAAAGTCTGTGCGGGATCTCGCAAACTATATTATCTTGTGTCAATTCTTCTTGAAAAGCTTTGCCTCGACGCCAGTTCGATATACCTATAAATGTATAACTATTTTCCGAACATAATGCAGCTTTCGATAGTCTTTTTTAACAGAGAAGTAACTATATTTATATGTCGTAAGAATGAATAAATGCCACCGGATATATGGTGCAAGTTTGCAAGCTCGAGGAAGGAACGAAATGTAGCATAGTACCTATATAGCTCAAGGGACGCAAGCTCAACGACGATCAAGCTTTGCTATACTCATCGAAGAAAATAAAAACGGATCACAATAGTACAAAATGTGCGTCTACTTAATTGTACTGCGATAAATAAGCTTACTAAAGGGTCAATTTAAAGCAACAATCAACCTCCTGTGAAAAGAATATTTATTTAAAAAAAAAACAAAAAAAACTAACGTCATTGTTTTTTTTTATAAAAAAGAGAGAACAGAGTCGCGCAACTTTATATTTTGATAAAAGCACACCCAAATGTTAAAGCAAGTCGAGAGTAAAAACAAAGTGCACGCCGTGAATCAGAGTGCGCGCGCCGGCCTGTATATATAATCGCGCGGGTAGCCGGGTGTGTATATATGAGTTAAAACACACAAGTACGCGTCCCGCCATGGTGGGGAGGCGAAACTGCTGTACCGCTTACGTCGTACCAGCAGATCCGTGCGCGCATTGTTATTGTTGTTGTTGTGACGGCGTGCTGCCGCCGCCGCCGCCGCCGCCACCGCAGCCGCAGCCTACGCCGGCTGAGAAACGAGGCGCGTTAACAACGCGCACGATAGCGCAACCCCGAAGAGGTGGGTCCTTCTCTCTATCTGGCTTTCTTTGCGAATGCGAAGCATCTTTGCACTGCACGCATGTATGTGTGTGTGTGTTTTTTTTTGCCTTTGCGCTTCTTTGCGGCGTCGCGTCACGACGGCTGGCTGTTTTTTTTTTTTTTTTGTTCTTTTGAGGTTAATTTTTTCGGACTGGCTGTGTTTTTTTAGCAGCGGGACAGTTTTTGCGACTGTGCGTTCGATATATAATGTAAATTCGAGTTTGATGGATTGCTGTTTGCGAGCGAGCTTTTATTAATTTCTTTTGGCGATTGATATATGTGTATGTAAATGAGCGCTTAAGTTTATTGCGTACTTTGCTGCGACGATCGAATACCTGCAATTGCTTTGTAAACACGTTTCGTTTGCTAATGTTTTATAGATTTTGAATGAAACCTGGCAAGTTTTTGTATTACTGGAATGTTTACCTTGGTATGCATTCTTCATTTGCCAAATACTTAATTTATGCGAATTCCTTTAAATAAAATAAATTAGTTATAAGAGCTAGCTAGTACGTAAGATAATTTTGAAAACTGCTGTATGGATATAGTTATGTAAATAAACCACTGTCTTATACAAATAATACTAAAATTGAAAACTGCTTACGACTATTTTTATTTTGATTAATTCCAAATAAAACACGGAAAAACAACGCTTATAGTTCCGTCTCAAAATGTTCAGCTGCAAAGTAAAAAACGTACATAACGAGCAACGCTAAAAACGAAAACACATAATTCGCGAGCTCGGCGAGTACAGTCGCGACCGAAAAGCCGACTCGAAGTCCGAGATCATCGACATTATCCGGAACGCATTGCGCGTTTACGCACAGAGGCGATTAGCCACTCGCTCCTCCTCGTTCTTTGGATGTATGCACGCACGCACTTATATGCGAGAGGTTATTTTCGCGAGAGAGAGAGAGAGAGAGAGAGAGAGAGACGCGCGGCAGCTGGCCTTGAAGGCCTTTACTCTCGCGGGCCGACTAGCCCGTTTAGAGTCGCGATCGCTGAGCGAGAAACAGGCTGCGACTACTTTGCTAGACGCGCCTCGGATGCTTCTCGCACTCTAGTGCGTGAGAACGCGCCGGGAGGAAGCCGTGGGGTGCTGCGTTGTCGAGAGGTCGCGTTCGGCCTGCCCGAGTCCTAAGAACAAGCGGCGTAAACGCTCGTTTAACTATCGAGCCGAACGAAACTAAAGCTGAAAGAGCTGAAGGAGGGAAGGAGGATGCTGAACTTTCTCTCTCGCGGGAGCTGCGCGCACGACGCTTTAGAATCGTCCTGCGGGATTTTCAAGTCGTTCTTGGAACGGCTTTTGGAATGCGGGGAGAATGGTTGAATAACTTTGAATGTTTGATTGAAATTTTTAGCATTTTTAAAGCTTTTTGTATGCTATATTTTTAATCAGAATGTTTTCTTCCGAGTTGTGCGTTACTAAAGTGATTTAACTATAAGAGGCGATGCAATTTTTTAAAGATTTATTTACGAAACTAAAATATTGTGTTTCTGAAAAACCTGTTTTTAAAAATTAGCCTGATCAAACACTTTAGAATTATTAAGCTTCTATTAATTTATTCAAGTTTTTTTAAATGTATAATTTAAATCATTTAAGAAATTTTTTATTTTAATAATACGTCGCTTTCAATCAATTTTTTAGATTTAAATTACAAAAATAACTGCCTTTTGTACATAATTTAATTACAATTCAATATTTAATGATACACAATTCCGGTAAACAAATCGATATCACGTTCTTTAAACAGCATTATAATTAAATCTTTTTTTTATAATTAATAATTGAGTTTTGCTTCCATTATTTATTTTCAATGATTTTTTTATTTTAAATTCTTACATTTTATATTTATACATAATAATTTTATGAATTTTTTCCTTTACTAAGAATAAAGCAAAGTGTTATTTATTACGTTACATAAATACTTTGTAAAACAAGTACACCGAGCGCCCGCTAATCAAAAGTAACACGAGATAAAACTTCCTTCTAGCTGTGAATCGTGATAAAACGCGCGATGAGCACTTGATCCTCTGAACTTGTTGCAAGTGTATCATTTTTCGTAGTATTCGTTTCCCTTGTAAAATCACTTTTGATTAGATAACGTTTTTAGATGCGGATAATTGTTACAAAATTATTGCAAAATTATTTTGTTTCACGCAGCAGTGGATGATTAACAAGTTCTTTAATCAAAAGAGTTTATTTTTGTATGCTATTATCTTTACTTGTAACATTTTTATCATTGAGTCAGAAATTTTAAGTTTTTTTTTCATTGTATTCAATTAATATTCTACATAAATTATATTAATTATTCTTAAATAAATATAGGTATAAATAATTGGTATTTTTGCATGTATTTTCCATTAAAGTTGTGATTCATCATTTTTTAAATATTTAAAAAATAAAAGGCAAAACGTGAAAAATGCAAATTTAATTTATGTCCACTTTTGATTTTAAAGAGGATACGAAAGAGGATGTAAAAGTATTTAAAATTATATCTGGCTGTAATTTTGTTTTCAATGACTCACTTTCGAAGGTTATATTAATTACTTAATAAACTTTAATTCTTATTAATAGTAGTAATGTTTCTAATTCCGAATGGAAACTATTCGCTCTTTATTGAACGATCTGCAATGAACACAAGAATTGGAGAATTCTCTTTGATTAAATTTTTCAGATATTTATGACGTTGCTCGAAGAATATGTTTATAATTAAACTTACAAAGTATCAATATGACGCGTGAATTTGAGCACGTAGGCACTGCGTCCTTCAAAACTGGACCATTGACATTCTAAGAATCTGAAAACATCGAGACAAGACGAGCTGCGCAAAATATAAAATGCACAAAATACATTTTTCCTTAAGTTTTAAATTAAATTCTAACGTCTTTTATCCGAAAACTGCCATTAATCCGCTATTTCGTAATTTTCTTATTATATTGGTAAATAAGTAGGAGGCCTCTCATTGAAAGTGTTTCGAAAAACGGTTGAATAATTGTTAAAAATTTATTCTCTATAAATGCTGCAACGTGAAATTAATTCGGAACGTTTTCGAGAGGGTTCGAAAAATTTTCGAAAGTGAAATTGCTTGATTTATAAGCAAACAACTCGACCGGAGCATAAGTTATGCTAGGTCGATTCGCTACAGTAAATCCGACTACGTCCGGCTTTGACGAAAAAAAGAAACAAAACACTCTGCCTTTCGATCTTTGAGATCTATAAATATATCGTAAAAAAAGTAACTATTTGTGCTTTACAATTAGAATCGTAAATAATAGTTTAAAATAAAGTAGAAGTTGCATTTACAAACATTTAACATACTCAGAAAGACAAATAGAAATCCACGCTTCAACACGCATAATTATTGATAATCGCGCATTAAATAAATTCCATTTTATTTTTTTAAAAAAAAGGTATTAATTTAAAACGAGACCAGAGTAGTTTCAACTTATGCACTTCAGACAAAGTTGCTTTGCTTACGTGCCGAATGGATACCTCTTATTTTATTTTATCTTTGTCGTTTAGGAGCTTATTATGTATTAGCTTATACGCGTGCATTATTTTTGTTAACTTTTACTTTTTTACGTTTGAATTTTTGTTTTGCATTTCAATGTTTCAAATGACTGAATGCTCTGTAAACTTTAAATAAATTAATGCAAATTTTGCATTTACAGATGATGCATCTTATTGTCTACTTTTGTCCAACACAATTGGGTAAGATATGAGATATTTTATTTTTATTTTTGATAATAAATAATTTTTTTTATGAGTATTTTAATGAACTAACAAATTTAAAATAATTAATGAGCATGTATGGGAAATTTAATTATTACACAAATCAATGTCGAACTATATAATAATTGATCAACGAATGAAGTTTCTTAAGAATTAGAATTGTAATTTTACAGTTTGGAAAATTTTCTACATTCATTATTAGACGTTATATATACTTTCAAATCGACTTGCAGACCTAAATCCGTACCGAAAGCAATTCGTCTCGCAAATCGACGTGAAAAGTAAGAGTTCCATCCTCTCAGTATGCACGTCGAAGAATCAGATCCCGACCGAAAATGCAAAACACAAGCTTTCTAGAAACAAATTTCGATCTGGATGAATAATTGATTCGCCAGTTCCAGCTATCTCTTTGCTCGACATCTTTCGCAAACCGTATACAAAAAAATTCTACAATCGTTCTTCTTAGCTTACTTTACTCAACAAGACAACGGCAACTTTTCTTCTCGATCTCAAAATCGTTTATAAAAATTCGCGCGCTTAACCATTAATCCAAAGTCTCCCTCATTAATTTCCCCCATTTATCAATCAATACACACGTACCGTCTACAATTCAGCCGAGGTCCTGGCAGCCGTTCCATAAATATTTTCGCGAGATACAGGCAAAGCATTTCGCCGCCGCGCGGCGCGTCGCTGCACTTTGGTAACGCGCGTGTAGACACGCGCACGCATGCGATACGCGAGCGGAGCGACAGTATTATACGACTCCCCGAGCGTCGCTCGCTAATAGAGCAGAATAGCGGCTGTGTCCCCGTTTCGCGGCGATATATCAAATGGAAAAAATGCCGCCGAGTTACGGCGATGAAGACAAATGATCGCGACGACGGCGAAGCGCTTAGACGTGACGAAACTGACGCGCGCGCGGCCAAGTTATACATGCGATTTGACCACCGAGATTCGTTGCTTGTTTCTTTTTTTTTTCTCCTCTGCCTTTCCTACGTGTCTCCTTGACTCGCTCAAAACACTTTCATTGAACGGCCTGTCCTTCTGAGTTGCAATTCGATATTTCAGGCTTGCGAAGCTAAGGGGGGACTGACACCTTTGAACGACGAGGCTCCAATTCACCTGCGAAAAATGAAAGGAGATTAATAAAATTGTATCACAAACGCAATGCGTAAAAATGAATATTCATTTCTGATGAAACGAGGGCAAATAGGAGTATTTGGTCCCGCTCGATGTTGGAACTTACAAGATTTTAGATTTGCCGTGACTTATAATTTCAACGGTTGGATGGATTCTTATCGAATTAGGCTTGAATTGTTGAGAATTTATGGGGTTTTTGACTGAAGAGTTGCGCGTATTGAAATGATACGAATAAGTTAATTAAAATTGCAAAACTTTTGCATAAAGCCAAAATTTAAGAGATTTAAGTTTATTTTCAATATTCAAAATTACTTACTTTAATAATGTTAATATACATTTGTATACGACTTGTCGGAATTATGTAAACTACCAATAATTCAAGCTCAATTAGATGAAAGTCTATATTAAGCCGTTGAAACTTTAGGTAATTATGCAAACCTAAAATTTTGCAACTTTAATATCTGAGCATCAAATGAGTCTACAGATTCCTACTTGGCTTTGTTTGAACAGAATTTAGATCTACTTTGACTTATTTTTTTTTTTATCATTTTATTAATCTTATTTAAGTTTAGCAGGCGAGTCTCGGTATTATTTTTTAAATGTATAAGAGCCCCTTTATTCAACGGAACTGGTAATATCTAGCGTGCACTTGCTATATATAATCGGTCATTTCTAAATCGATTATAGTTCATTGAGCGGTAAAACATACTTAGCTGTTAAAACTTCAATGCAAATTGAAATGATGGAAAGATGTTCTAAATAGCTTACAATTATAATTTTTTTTTTTTTTTTTAGACTAACTGGAATGCATTTTGATATTACACAAAGAACAAGTACTGCATAACAAATTTGCTTTAAAAAAAATAATTTAATTAGCAAGTCTCACAACAAAATCGACATCAACGTTTTAAAACGTTTTATAGACGAAATCTCAGATTGCAAAAATACTGAAAAATGATGTCTTTTTAACATTTGACGAAATAATAAATAAGTTACTAAATAATCATAAAAAATATTATTAATTTTACAAAGTTACATTAGGTAATAATGTGCGCCTAAAAAAGAAAAAAAAATACAAAACAGCTCGTTATTCGAAGCTGGTCGATGACCTACCTCAAAAACGCCCTTCGTCCGCATAAGCTCATCAGCATCAACCATACATGCCTACTTCCCTCCGCAGATGCGAAACAACCCCTCTTTGTTTTCTACTTCTCGCTCGAGCGGCAAGGTGAAAGTAGCCCCTAAAAATGTCGTATATACACACGCAGTCGCAGCGGCTCGATCCGGTGTTTTCCGGTGCACCTCTTTCACCGCCGGTCGCGACAACAGGTTCGCGACGCCCTTTTTTTACACTCGAATTGCGCAGACGAGCGTACAGACGGCGACGGCGAGAGAGAGAAAAAAAGCAGGGAGGAAGCAGACAATGCGTGTGAAAGAAGCTCTCCGGCCGGCGAATCGAAAGAATTTATCGTCTTAGCGCCCCCCCTGCGTGTCCAGACATTTAAATTTAAGGTTGCGCTACGCGCAGCGCGGCTCTAAGAATCAGGGCTAGAGCCCTTCCCTTCCGAAGTGCGTGTAAGAATAATTTTTGAAGGCTCGTTTTTTTTTTAACCTGGTTTTGTTGGAGTTGTGCATAGGATTGTATTTAGTGGCGGTGACTCGGAGGGGACTTGTTTAGCTAAGCGCATTTTGGTTTCAGTTATGAAAATGATTGAATCGTCTGCATGTAAGAGTAATACTTTCAGCTTTATTTTTCATTTTGATTGCGATATAAATGTAATATATTAACTTTCTTAATTTTAATATGCAAAAATAAATGTATGTTTATAAATCTTTTAATATCTTTCTTTTATTTTATTCGCCTTCATTAAGTCGAGAATAATACATTTTAATTGCTTCAGCAATGAATAAATTATAATTAGTGCATAAAAGCATAAATAATTTAAAATCAGAAATATGTGATATGCATTGGATATAATAATAAGTATTACGTACCGGCATTTCATTTCTTCAAGATAGATTCCTATACCCTTAATTACAGAGTTCGTTGACCTTAGGAACTACGCGAAGGGTGATGAATTTCAGTTGCCATTACGTATTCCGCTACATGATTATTCTTATCACGCATTAAAAGAAAAGTTTTTACAAGATGTTAATAATAACGGAAATAAAAACATTTTTTTAAAATAATTTTTCTCGATCTGCTATTAGTTAAAAATATTAGTTAAAATTCATTGCTCTCAAGTTCCATTTTGAATCGGTCATCTAAACAATTTGCATTGTAAGCGAACATCTTTCTGTAGCCAAAGCGTCGATAATAAACATAATTAAACATTTCTTAAATGGGTGACGTCTAAAATAAGCAACTTCCTTTCAAATCAATATACCCATGAAAACCGGACATTCCAAGCCGGACCCTTATTACCTTCTCCACCCCATCGACGAAAATTGGAAAACCCCCGAGGAAGAAAAGCGGCGGGCGCGCATACGCAGCCTATAAAAAGCGAGTCAAAGCCGCGCTTCTTAAAACATTAGCATAAGAGGCCGAGAGACCAGACCTATATAAACTAGAGGCGCAGCAGCAGCAGCAGCAGCAGCAGCAGCAGCTCGCTCGCTCGCTCTTGCGCGTACAAAAATGGTTCGCGCCGCGGAAATAGACGAACTCGGCGGTGCAGTCCGTAAAGCTCTCCCGACCCCTCGGCGATTCCGGCGCTCTCCGCCGCGCCTGCGTGGAAATGGGGATGGAGTGCAGTTGTCCCGGATAAAGGTCAGTGGCCGACCTAGCCCCCGGAGTCTCTCTCTCTCTCTCTCTCTCTCTCTCTCTCGCTTCCTCTCTGTATAACGTCGCTTGCGACGGGGAAGAACACGCGAGGCGCGCGATGGAAGCTCTCGACGCGCGAGCTGCTCCTCGGACGAGGCGAAATTTAACGGTCTTCGGAGGACGAGAGATGCCGATGCCGCTTGTTCACCCGAGGCTGGAGGTGTGAATACTGGCCGCGGATATGGATGTTGGTTAAATTTTCGATTCTCCGTTGGTTGGGTTCGGAGCGCTTTGGGAATTATGAGAATGGCGTTGTATTTTTGAGTCTGCGAGGGCGTTTTTAGCGAAATAGAAGTGACATTTGCAAAGCAATAATATGCATACATATTTAACTATATCATATTTATAAATAATACTTGTGTATTACGGTTTAAAAAATATATATATATATATATATATATTATAGATCAAATAATTTATTGTTGAAAATTGCTAAAAAAATGTTTACTAAAAATATGAATCATTGTAGACTCCCTCATTTCTGCGCTGACTATCGATTTTTAACCTCGAAAACCCCCCTCCTCCCCCCTTTTTCGAATCTAATCCGCA